>KZ309603.1:0-24139 GCA_000376725.2 Ladona fulva
GGTGAGAATAATAATTTAGATGTCCAATTAATGTTTGATGCAATGGAAATCTGAACGACGAAAAATTTCCAAATATGAATAACACTGTGAAATTATTTTCACAAACTCTCTCAAAATTTTAATTTCTCAATGTTGATTTAATTGCGCTCCAATTTTTAAAAACTGTCACATGTAAAAAAATACTTTATTTTAGCACAATTGCGAAACAGAGTTGAAAATTTCTGATGAGACTGGATAATCAAGCCTGGATCACTCTCTTTCCAGCTGTAATTTTTTCCCATTTTATTTCAAAATATCCTGAACGTAAAGCGATAGGTGGCGCGGATTTAGCGGCACAAAACTGGGCCCTGGTCCTCACACAGGCTAACGAGTAAGAACTAGGCCAATTCATCGAGTCTAGTACTCACCAGCCTTTTACACCTCCGTGAATCTTTTAGGGTTTACTCATATCAGCACATTTGTAGCTACGAAAATCAATTTTCTATTCGTGCTTTCCACTCATACTTGTCTGAAAACACGTAGCAGTTTATCGATTGAGATTGGCGTTGGGGATTCGTTGCGTAAAACTCATGATAACTATTTACCATGGCAACATCCTCATCGGATTACTTAATACAATTATACATGGAAATATATATGTGTACATAAATTATATGTAAACACACATGTGACGCTCCTTTTGAATTCTGTCTAGCTTAGGTTTTGCACCGCATTGCTCACGATAGTTTGAAAGGCATCTGAAATTTCAAACTTTTCGCCGTAATACTTCCCATTTATTTTCACTTCCACCATTTTGTTCCTCGCTCATTTCGTGCGGTTTTTTGCCATTTTCATCTCTGGCTTCGTCTATCCCCACACATCTGTTGATCTCTTTCCCTCTGCACTACTTTTTGAGTGATTCTCCAACCAGACTTGGTCTCTTCCTGGGCCTCTTGTACGAAAAAAATCACTCGATATATTCCGGACTTGTATCTGGGGCACGTCATCAATCTTTTTATTCCAATCCATTTCGTCATTCTCCTCCCTCTCCGATCTCGAATCCTTTTTAAAAATCTCCCATTCTACAGCGCGAGGCCGCATTAATATCCGTAACTCATTAGGCCACCGATGACATTTAACGGGGTAGGAAAGGTTAATCGGGCTAATTGGGATCGAATCAATTTCATCTGCACACGCAGTTGCTGTGCTGGAGCTCGCTAAAAATAAATGTTCCGAAAACTCTTCGATTTTCAATGTCAATACGAACAAGTGTCACTCATTCAGGATGATATAAATTTTATATGACGCAATTATAGACAAACGAAAGACTTAATATACGATATATCTGACAAATCTAAAGCCATATCAAGTCAATAGGAGTTTATCAAAGCTCCAAAAACACTTTTTTGTAAGCAAACCTATCGTTGGGATATCCTTACCAGCAGGGGATAAGTTTCTCCGTGAAAGCGCCGTGCAAAATTTTATTTTCAGTACGTTTTTCGGCAAACCTCTTATCATAATCACGGAATGAAGGGAACTCACTGTAACTATGTTTGCATATCCCCAAATTAATATTAATTAATAATCATTGTGTTAGAAGTTATATCAATCACGCATTAACTTCAAAATAGCGCTCCTTTTCCACTCTGAATCCCTTTCTTCCTTGGGTCTACCTTCATATCATCGCCCCATTTCCCTTCCCTTACCCCATTCGACCGCCGCCATTTGCACATGCCGGAAGATGCCCCTCACGGAGCTCTAACACCGCGCACTCGGGAACTGCGACGTAACCAAGCCGTTCGGTCATATAAAAAGAGACGCTTCATTTTTCTGAAAGCTGGGCGAGGAGTCAATGAGAGACGAATCTTCCTTTTATTTTTGAGAAATTTCTTGAAAGAGATGGTAGGTCCAGAATATTGCCTGGGGAAGGCGTAGGAAATGTTTCCAAGACATCTACCGAAGAATGAAATTCTATATAAGGGGCTTCATCATCCGCGATACCTCAGTCCTTCAAAGAGGCTTCTTTTCCCTAGGTGAGGATGGAGTGGAAATGAATTTTTCAAACAGGTCGCTATTTTGGGCTCTTGGCTTTTGAGAAACACTTATGAAATTTTCAGGTCTTAAAAGCTTCTATTTAGGATGGTCAGGAGACGAAGAAAACTTTCCGTCCCAACTTTGACGGTAACTAATGAGACGGAATTTTTTTTGAAAATGTAGCATCTTAAGATGCTGGTAGGAACTTGCCACTCACGGTTTCCTCTTTGCAAATGCAGGTTTAAATTGTAGTTTTCTGATCCTCTTCGACAAAGCGGTTTACCCAAGGCCAATCCTTTGCTCTCATTGCAAAATTTGCAATTTATTGTACACGTGAGCGATTTTCGTGGAGCAGAAGTACTTTATCATTTTAACGAACTTTTCACATAAGATCACCAAACCTTTGACGAAGACGGCACTAGCTCTAGCATCAATCTTTATAGTGGTGTTGTGATTAGAACCACAGAAAGTGTGGGACTGGGGTTCGAGTCCCGTTTGCGTCGATATTTTTCACAACTGTTTCTAAGTGTAAAATAAATGTCAGCACGTATGTGATAAAAGGTAATGTAGATCAATGTGGGAATTTTTCGTTTAATCTTTCTGCAAATTTCCAGATAAATTTTGATATTCTTTAAAACTTAGAATTACGATTTTTTACGTAATACTTTATTTAAAATTTAAAGCCTTGGTTTAGAAGTTGATTACGGTTGTTAATAGGCTCCAACCTGGGTGTTCCGAATGCAAAGCTTTAACAAGATAATTCATACTACGAAAATGAAATAACAGTCTTTCTGAAACAAGCTGTATATGATTTTGTTACATGATGTATTCAGTTATTGAGAGTGAACATTACTTTGCAGTGACTAAGAAAAGAAAATTTTATAAGAAAACTATATATTATTTTATTGTAATAAAATTATATTCCTCTATACACACGCTTTCACAGCCAAACATCTTCAAAGAAATCACTTTGAAATTTTGAGCAAGTTAACACCTTTAAGAGGACTGCGTTTCAATTGGAGTTAAAATTTCTAGTTCTGAGGAGTAAAAGTGACAAGGATCCAACACAAGCAGACTTTAAGTAAAGCATACCATTACTCTTCTTCTTTTAAATGCATTGGTCCCATTCAGGATGTTGCATCTAAATATAGCTATATACTACCAAACAAAGCATAAGAATTTACAAGTTCGGAGAATTTTAATATCATATGAAGCAATTCTATTACGAGATATGTCTTATTTTTTGTCCACGTCTTTTCGTTCTGTATTCTGGCGACCTTCCGTTCGCCCTTAATTCTTCCAAATCGTTCATTATACTTGACAGACAAACTAACAAAAGAGAATCCTTATTTAGAGGGAGAGAAATCCATGTCACTCATCGCCCCCTACCGCTAACACTGAAAGACGGAAACTAATTGGAACCGCAAAGAAAATGTTTTCCAAGGAAAAATGTGCGTTTGGAGGGAAAAGCGGATTCTGAAGGCAGGGGAATTTCATCGTCGGCGGAATGAATACTCGTCTCGGAGGAAGTTGTGAGTGGATTGAAGTCTGAAAAGAATGAAGAAGGAAAACAACAAAGGAAAGAATTGGGATTAGGCAACCAATATACATAAGTTTGAGAACAGACGTCGGGGAAGACGAATTGAAATATAATGCAGGGAAAGCAGAAGTTAATGCTGAAGGAGAAGATATTTGGCGATAGGATATAATTCTTGGTGTGTGTGTGTGTGCAGAGGCGCTTCCAAGATGGTCGTTCCGGGGATTCCAATCCCCCACATGAGAACAGATTCAACGATAAATGAAAGTATGCGAGAGGTAGGCTTCTTATATGCATGCGATACAATTGATACTGGAGACTCTCAGGGTATACATGTTAATATGAATCAATTTCCATTTCCGTTAGATTCCAGGCGAAAGTATTCCTGCCCTTAGACAATTGGCAATGCAGTGCTTAGTTAATGTCTCTAAGCCAACCCCGTAGACAGAACCTGGCTACTCCTCTGTGTGTGTGTGTTCAACGAACAGAACTTTTATAATGAATCTCTGTAAAATATTAGCTCGAGCATTATCATTAATAACTCCGGTTTTTCCTTTTCTATAATTGTAATTAGAAAAAACATCGCCAAATATACTACATTGGGATAACCGATTTGAAATCATCCAGTATAACATTGCTTACATAACTTAATGATGAAGTTTCTACTCACAGAGTCAAGGTTGATGACTAATGATGACTCTGTAAGTTGAAACATGTAGAACAAATAAAAAATATTTAGCATTGCCTACAATCCAAGGGCAGAAATACATTCTCCCAAAATCTAATGAAAAGAAACTGATTCATTTTAACATGCATACCCTGCGAACCTCCATTGGTGTGTATATGGCATAATTGCGAGAGGCCACCCTCTCGTATCTTTTGCTGGGGGGAGGTTTAAGCCCCCAAAACCATCCATTGGGTCTTCCTCTCTGAGGTAAAGGTTAGATGAGTGGGATCCTGTAATGTTCATACGACGCCTAAGAAGAAGTTGAAAAATGTGACGGTGCAAATGGAAAGATTCAATTTTTAAGCACTATAGCTTTGTGATGGGGAGGATATTTGGTGTGTTAGAGTTAATATCAGTGAGGAAAAATAGCCAGAGAGTATTAGACGAGAGAACGGTAGAGGTCGACAGAATCACCAATCTGGTTACTCTAAAAGCTTTATCGAATACTAATTGCTTTATTTCATGTGGATTTTGTCTTGGCGCGTATCGGCCATCATCCAAAGCGTACAATAATCGTAAGAGTTCAGGATGTACACTGATAAGTATCGAGGAAAGTAATTTATTACCAAGTGAACGTTAACGATAAAAGACACTTGACTGCCGAACCGCGATGGAAATTGGATAGACGCGAATCCACCGACGTCGACGATTTTCGTCCGGTCTCCTTTCGTCACAATTGGAACCCCGCGCCATTGTTTCGCTAAATTGGAGAGGGAGAAGGGCGACTTGAAGGGAGCGTTAGGAACGCATTATGTCCGCAGTAAAAAATATCTCAGAAATCGGAAAAAAAACGCTCCCTTTCTCGGGAAGCATCTTTTGAATCTCGAAAACTCGTTCCGCTCTTTTCTGCCCAACGGAAGATTGAAATCGTTTTTAATTATTTTCTGCTCGGCTTTTCATCGATTCCGCATCGGAATATTCCGCGCGAAGGTCGAGGATAATACGATTGTTTTGCGTGGGATTGATTGGATCGCTTCCTAGCTGATTTTGTCCGTTGCTTCGTTGTTTTATTCCCCGCGCGAAATGGCGGCCTACTCGAATATTGCGGCTGGAGACGGATTTGGGGAAGGATCCCATTTCCTCCGTTATCCAGGGTACGGGTCCGTGAAATCAAATCCCTTTCGGCGACGGATTATGTTGGTATTCGCGCGAGCAGCCCCAAAGCTGTCGGTTCGGAAAAATTTTAGCCGATTTTCGTGAATATTCAGCCGATTTAAGCGGGAATGCTGAATTAGGGGAGAATTTTATTCCGTAAGATTATCCTCGCTCGGCTCACTTGAAGTGTTCTCCTCGTTCGGTCAAAATTCTTTTGACAGACTGCAGTTGACCAACCGCTTTTCATCGACGCTTCGTTAAACATTCAGCAAACCCTTGAGCCAGTATTATGTACACGGATTTGTACAGTTTTTTAATTAACAAGTAAGATTTTTTATTAGTTTTTTTTCGCTCTCGCAGGAAAGTGACAGCGTTATCCAGTGGAAACGGACTACAGCTAATGCCATACATTTGTAATGTACACACATCCTATTCAATTATAATATTATAATCACTTATCTTCATTTAAGAACAATCCAATTAAACGGCCGTTATCCAGGATCACCGATTTTTCAATTAAGTATATTTTAACTCCAACGTTTAAATTCTGCAGGTTGGCAGCTAGTATTTCTGGTACTACCCCTGTTTTGGTTATTACTATACATACGATGTTTACATCATGTATCCTATAAAGTTTCTTTATTTCTATTGCTAATTGAAGATTGCAGTGGAGAGTTACCATCATAGTTACTAGTAATACATGTACATCTACATAAGTACCGTGGGAGCCGCCTTTCAGCATGTGGCAGAGGGTACAAACACCGTGACTCTAGTTTACTAATCGATTGATTTCGAGTATTGTTCGCGGAAAAAATGACTTTTTGATACAACATTTTCAAGCGTCTATTTCTCTGATTTTTCTCGCAGCATCAGAACGTCCTATATAACATGGGGGACGCATTATGTCAGCTACATCATGTGTGAACGTGCTTTCTCTAAATTTATTAATAAGATTTATTTTTTCTTTAAGCCTTCTATCTTCCCGCGTCCTGAAGCATTTGAGTAACACTCACTGAATTGTCGTAACGATTCTTTATAGAACGTATTGCCTTTCGCTGTACTTTTTCTGATCCCCGATTATAACACTTTTCTGCAGGGTCCCATACATTACACGCATATTCCAGGTGAGGCCTGACCAAGGAAACGTAACATCGCTCACGGACTTTTTCCTTCTCTCCTTCCGACAATCTCTTCACGAATACGAGTTTCTTAAGCGCTCCTCCACATGTATTACGGATGTGGGTACCCCAGGTTAAGTTATTCATGAGGGTTACTCCAAGGTATTTCACTGTTTCTACTGTTGATAACATTTTCCCTCGGAGCCTGTACGATTAATCATTGGCATTACTTTTCCTTTGGAAGAGGTTGATTACTGAACATTTATCTATATGGAGCTATAATTGCCAATCATCGCACCATTTCATAATTTTATCCAAATCACACGATAGGATTATTCTATCCTCTGAGCTTCTTATTTCCCTATAAATTACCGTGTCGTCCGCAAATATCCTAACCTTACTATTAATGTTATTGCTAAGGCCGTTGATATACACTAAATATAGTAACGGTCCGATTACACTTCCGTTTCCTCTTTGGGAATATTCCTTTGCGCATACCGGTTAAGTTACTTTTCGCCCTTTTTATTGTGTCCTCTTAAAATATAAAAGCCATATATATTTTTTTACATAAATTATAGAAATTCCTAGACTGGATTCATTCCAGTAATTAGACTCTACATATTGCGCAAGCGTTAACGGGATCATTGTAATTTCCGGCTTTTTCTACTCTAAAACCTGATCACCTTAATTCATATTATTATCATTTAAAAACTAAATATTGGTATAGTACCTGGTGGCAGTGAGTAGAGTAATACAAATATATAAAGTAGCTCGCTGTAAGAGAATTACATACCAAAGAATTACTAACAAGAGAATTGCATAGAAAAGAATGACACAGTTCACACCCCACACTAATTATTCCGGAAGAACATGAAGGAAAGTTTAGAAATTATGAAATTAGCTTCAGTCTCTGCTTGATTTCCCTACAGTTATTTGGAATGCTCTGAATATAATTGACTGTACGTTTTAAAGCAAAGATTAAACTCCCAGCCCTTACATGCACTTAACAGTAATCTTGTAAGACTTGTTGATAAACCACGATGTGTCGCGATGAAGTAATCTTCTACGGAATGAAGTGATCTTCCAGAAAGAACGGGGACGCCGCATACAGTCTGAGGACATTGGGTGAGGCGGCCAATGCGGAAGATATATTCATGCGAAAGTAAACCAAGGAATGAGCAGCTAGTTTATGTGGCCGCATAAAATGTGTCTAGGAGACGGAGAAGGATGCGATTTCCTGAGTCCTCTCGGAAATATATGGAGTGTAAGACCGCGTCACGATGACGCATCTGCGAAGATTAAAATGGGGCAGTAAAACATGTCAGCAAGGACATACGAGTATACCGAGTGCTCCGATACTTTCCAAACAAGTCTTACTGCAACTGCGTGATCCTTACAATTGTCGAGATATTTCCTTCCATTTAAAATAGGAGAAAAGATTTTAAATATATCTTATATAAGAAAAGAACCAAATTTTTTCTCACCTTTTTTCTCTCTTTTTCTTCGTTCGTCGAGAATAATGGGAGAACTTTTTAACAATAAAATTCTTTTTGAAGGGTATCAACATAAAAATTTGACAGAAGAATTATTAGACGAAATCGTGTGGCCAAGTGGGTGGGTTTTGGGGTTCAAACCCCCCAACAGAACAAATCCAACAATAAACTTCAGCGGGCAAAATTATGACATTTTGCAAGTATGTCATGCAAATTTCGCTGGAGACTCGAAGGGTATACAACTTATATATTAAGTAGAAAGTGTGTGTACGCCTAAAACTCAAAAACCAGATGTCGCACGGCTTTCAAACTTTGAAAATAGTTTAATGTCTTCTCTGGACAGATAATAGGCTACTTTTTATTCACCTCACTGTCCCCTGTTCGACTCCAGACGTTTAAAACTCTTTCCATAAGAAATGCGTGTAAAACTCACTTTTATCGCTTGCATGACTTATTTCGTTTGCAAAATTAATTCAGAAAGAATAGCCGTACTAAATCGAGAAAAGCATTCAAAGAAGGGAAATGGAATTAACATTTTTATTTTGGCCGTGGAACATTGCTTTCGATTGGAAATTGCGAGAATTTTGATAAAATAAGTGAAATTTAGTAGTATTTACCTTGACGACCAACGAAACTTAAAAATCCCCATAAGAAATACACGTAGAGTTCACTTTTATCATTTGCAGGGTTTGTTTCTTTTGTTGATTTAAATTAGAAATAATTGTCCTAGAAAGTCGAAACGAGTATCTAAAGAAAGGAAATAGAATGGAAATTCTTATTCCGGTCGTGGAATACCGTTTTAGATTCGAAATTCATCACAGATCAAAGATAAAAGTGTTCTAAGCAACCCGTGTCTTTCGTGTACTCCGCCCCTCCCTGATTTCCATGGAAACATCAGTTTCTTCTTCCGCTGCACTTTCCTTCGGAAGGCGACGCCCAGCGCTCTTTATAAATAGGCTGTGACGTCACCCCTTCGGGTGCGATACGCGCCCTCTATTTCGGGCTTCTCCATTCAGCACTCCGAGCTCAGACTCCGCTTTTAAATTCGACCTATTTCGACCACATCTCTCATACTCGGAACATAATTTTCGTCTTTAATGCCAAATGCCACCTTTATTTCCACCGTAAAAACAGTAATACACTTCCTTCCGACATTATTTCGTTATTCAATTGTTAAAAAATGAATAATTCATTCGCGAGAAAGTTTCGAAGTCGAATACAACGTTATAAAACAAGATTAATAGCAAATCCTTCGATAATTTACAATAGAAAACCACACCCTAAACTCATTTATAAATCCTCCATCATACGATTAAAAATTTAAACAAAAAAAATTGGGGTATTTTTAACCCCAGTCGCGGGGTATAAAGGGACCCCAATGCATAGAAAACTCGTTCTTGCTTTCTATTTCAACGCGAATTTCAATGCATTGAATGTATTCTCTCGCTCTCGATTCGCTAACAACCGCTCTATCCGGTTCAGTTGTTAACAAATGAACTCTACGTATTATCGTTTCTCTTTTGTCAACTTTGCTTCAGCGTCTTTGGCAACGGAGCTTTGTTTATAGCAACGTACGCGTTTCTGAATGCTTTTGTTTATTAAGACTATGAGAANGACCAGATCATTAGCTATCCCATCTATTATAAATGAATTGCATTGGAGGAAAGCACATTAATTTTTCCGTGAAAATTTTTTAATTATTTAACAATATTTAACCTAAATTTAAAGGCGAATTTTAAATTAAGCCGTGAAAAATGGAACATTGGCGTCAAATTAAAATCATCCAGGGGGAATAATATATGTGCATCCTGTCGTTTCGAAATTCTAAAAATTGTTAACGTAAATAATAGTTATAAGTATACCTAGGCAAATTATATATTTTTGCAAATTTAAAGTAGTACTTCAAGAGAATCGTGCTTTTCTCAATGCAAGGGAATTACTAGGAAATTTGGATGAGATTCGCTTGAAAAAATCTGGAAATTCAATTCGAGGGGTTTGGCTCCAAGCGGTACATGATAAAGTTGTCGGCCCTTGCGTCACAGCCTTACAAACTTCTGTTTTGAAGACCCACGGTGACAGATTACAACTTAATCCGCATTCAACTGTTGTTGGGATGCAGGGTTTGATTGAATTTTTATCGCGTACGTACATAAAATCGCCCTCATGGCTTCGAAACCGCAAATGAAGCCGAAACTGTCTTTCGAGGGGTGAATTACGAGTCTGTATGGGAAGGCAGTGTTTGCGGTTTACAAAACCACTCCTGACACCGAATTTATCCGTTTTTGCCTGCATGGTCTGGCAGGCTTTAATTGTCAGTAAGTCAAAAGAGTTAAAAATTAGTCCTTTTTCTCGATGTTTTGATTTTCCTATTTTGGGAGGGTAAAATTTCTGGCATAAACCTTGATCAAAGGCATAGTTGTTCTAGGACGTTTAACCCAAAGATAGTTCCTCAAGGACAGTTTGCCCAAAAAGTATTCATCTACCTACTCCCCAGCGACGCTGGCCGTGGTAGTGGAGTGGTTATATCGTGCTAGAGCTCCAACCCCAAGGTCCCGGGTTTGAATCCTGACTAGTCAGGTTTTTTCGGTTAGGGAATGGTTGAGTGCGTTCTTCCTGTTATTGTTCGACACAAATGCAGTAATTTAATAATCATTATTTACGTGCAAATTCAGCCGTACGTGCCATACAGCACACAGCTATCCCCAATCACATGCGCTGCAATAAAAGAGCAACGCAATGTACAATCAGTTATAAATTAAAAGTAAAAAGATATACTCTTAAATTTCGTAATATAAAAATACAAATATACATACAGTATCCAAAAATAAGAAAATGATTATGTAGATCTTAAGTGTTAAATTTTTTACATGCCTTCCACTTTAAGGAGCACATAGTCACATTAAAAATGTACATGTTTAGGTAGTTTATTTACAGATTCAGTAGCGGTGGGATGCATGAGGATTTATATGTACGAGTATATATTTCCTAAGGCACTGCCAGAGGTGTTTCTTCAGTTCTGCGGTACCGCAAGTTCAAAACGACCAATTCACGAACAAGAATCATAAATACCACTAAAAAAATTATATACAAAAGATACATCATGCACTTTGCGTCTTACCTATAGGGGTTGTATTGCATACTTCTTACATAATGTTACATACTTATTACTAGAATAAGTTATTCCTTCTCTGAAGCACAACTACTTTTGAAATATCTTCTGGATACAGTTAAAAATTTCCTCCATTAACAACTGATTTACCTAGTTTCTCATCGAATGCAGTTTCCCCAACGCACAAACGCATGCGCTTTCCTACCATGGAAATTTGGATAGAGTCGAGTTTAAGAACAATGCCCTACCCTAATCTTAGCCGATGCCAGTGATCCTCAACCGGCAATTTTAATCGCAGAAGCGAGCGCAAAATTAAGCGGAGCACGTACTTAAAAAATCCTTTTTCCGCAGCGATGGCCGCTCTCCAAAAAAATCCTTAATCCTTCCTCTGAACCCTCCTTTAGTTTTATCCCCTTTTAATCATTTTTTCCGTTTTAGACTTCGTGTTAGCTACACGGATCCACGCTATTATACGGATGAAATAGTGAGCGTAGTGAAGGACTCTAAGAGCCTACACGTGTCGTATTAAACAACGTGAACGAGGCAGGTAGCGCTACATCGTTGCCTAAATTATTAATATGTGTGTTGAATCGTATCGAAGCTAGTTGTAATCAGTTTCTACCATTTTTAACCATGTAATATGAAAATATTAGCAATAATAATAATAATAATATAATTGTCTTTATTTGGTTTTAAGAGACCACTCTTACAATTAACCTTTTTTCAAGACACGAGCACAAACAACCACGCCATAACCAGGATTCGAACACGGGACCCCGGCGTTGCTAAGCTAACACACTAAACACTACGCAACCGAGACCGAAAACTGCATGAAAAACCTATAGATATGTTGCATGCAACGGATTCTGGCATTTAAGGTGCTTCCAAAGTGTTTCCCCCGAAGAAGTTTTACTCAGAAACGATTCACCCATTAGACGGTTCACCAAAGATATATTTTTAAATATCCTTTGTTTATTTTACCCGGTTCAATTTTTTTAGTTGTGGTTTCACATAACGTTTGAAATTACCCTTTCTTAAATATCTATAAATATAACATTTATTTGTGAATATATAAACTCTCCAAGTGTATAAGACTGTATGAAAGGTTCTCGGGTTTCCACCCAGATAGGTCTGAAGACTTTACTGTCGCCAACATTTCAATGACAATCTATGCCATTTTCCTCAGGGCTAGGGTGCCTTTGGGAGAAACTCTCTTCAGTGAAATGGTTTGGATGAAACCTGCAAGTTAGTCTCTGGTCAGGATATTTAAGCTTGTAGCGAATGGCTTACCTGAATAGTACTGAGACCCAGTCTTCAATCCCCGGTAGCAATCTCGCCAAAATGAGTGAAAACTGACCGGTGGTATTTACGCCAAAGTTCACAGAGAATGCTGCGTGTGGAGCTGGTACGTACATTCCAGCCGGTAATCTAATATACTGAATCACCTCTTACAAAGAGCATATGAAATACCTTGAATAACTGAACTCATGAAGGGGGAAGGGAAAGAGATATAAAGTTGACCATTATTAAATAATATCTGCACTTGCATTGCTTATATTGTGAGAGGACTGCTAGGAAATCTGTAAGAGGCTAATAGTGAAATGAATAGAAATATTTAAGGATGTATCTGGAAGCAAAAATGTATTTAAACCTTGAATTTCAAGCATAGGGGATACGATAACATCATTCCTTGCTTAAAGAATTTTCAACTGATATTTCTGCTATGCGAGATACAAATCTAAATCTATTAAACCACATATATTAGTACAGATGTTAATGTAGGTGTAACTAATATTGCGTTATCCCCAGCTGTGGTAGGTTACACGGTTAGCCCATCTAAAAAAAGAACAATTCGTAAGTTCCTCAGTAGATACATGAAGATGTCAACTCGTTGACGAATCTAGTGAATACAAATTTGCAGGAGAAATTAGGAAGGGTTCTTTCTTTTGAGATATACGTCGATTCCCATGAAATCACGCTTGCACAGTGATTATATATACTACAGTTTCAGTTCAAGATTTTCTTTTTGGTAAAAATATACGAATCATCACTTAAGTCCATTGTAAACATATTATACTTGAATGCATTTATTGAAAAATCCTATGTATTTATTTTCGGAGCATTTCAAATTTTTCAATGATTCGCTTACCACGCTACTATTAAGTATTCACGCGTCCCCTTCTTTCAAAAAATTATGCAGCTGCGTCGGATTTAAGCGGCGTCGTTTTATTTTCATAAGAGAGATATCATTTCCGGAAACTTTTAGCTCCCTAATTTGTTCCTGAATTCTCTTTGAGTTATATAATACGAGAGGGAAAATGAGAAATAGATGGAGGAATAGGGATAGGGTTGATTCATTGTGGAACTTATCTTCGTTATTGCCCACGGACGGGTGAGGCCACAAAACCGCGATGTGTCACAAGAGGGAATGTCCAGAAGAGACTTGGGACACGCCCAGAGGCCGCCGTTGAAGCACCTCTCTTCAGACTCCGCCCTATACACATTCCTAACTTTTCCTGCGAACTGCTCTCACTCCAATCCTATCTACCCTTTCACGCTTCTACCATCCACCACCAACTTCTTACTCAAATAAGGAATTTCGTATGGGGCTGATGAAAGTTGCTGCCTTGCAATTGAAACCCGCCGTCACTTCCCATGATTTTACGTCTGTTTGTTCATTCAAGTTTTCAAATATTAGAAGGAACAAGGAGAATAGGAACTTTTGCCAGCCAGGGGAGGTGGACCGCGCAGAGGAGAGATGACTTTATACCAAGGACTGCATTGATTGGCATGGCATCTACATAGGGCAAACCAGAAGGTGCTTCTGAATTTGCAAGAAGGCATACAGCGGCCGTAAACAGAAACAGATATCCCGTAATTCTCCTAATGACGCATCACCCATAATTGCCAACGACCACAACGACAATGGCCACAACTCTTTTAGCGTAGATTTTAAAATTTTTAAGAAAAGGATCCTTCTCTTAATATTTTAGAGCACTTGGAAAGTTTGAGAAACTTTGCAAACTCGAATTTCAAGGTCATAAATGGATACCTGTTCCATTTCTCCTCACCCATCCTCTCCCAAGTCATCGACAGCCTTCACCAAGCTGGAAACCCAAGGAGAAACTGAAGTGAAAAATATTTACTTGACTTGATCCATGGTCTCCCTATTTCGGGGCAGGTATTTAACCTCTAAAGTGCCATGCCGACTCAATTCCACATTATGAAAGTGTAATATCTGGGTCCGATACAGATCAGGTCGATAATGTCCAATTTTGCTGCTTCTTAAAAATTTCGACCGAGGAATTTATATTATTGAAAATTAAAATCGGATTCAATTTTCCGATGAATAAAGCAAGTTCGATTGTAATCCGTTTTCATTTACACATTTTACTAAATAAATCATGGAACCTTGCGCTGTAGAAAATAGAGGCATTGCGGTTCTCACAAAATGTTTTTATTCTCCTCTGAGCTAGAACCTACGTCTTCCTAGAACAATAGTTTTTTTCGAAAGTTATCCCTTTTTCTGAATACAATATTTGTGTATGATATTCAGTATTATTATTACTACAAGTTGCAGAGATGTTAGGCCAAAACGTCCTCTCTTGCACCTAGCCCAGAGATATTACTTGACAATAATACTACGCTAATGAACCAAAACAATTGACTGCAATTAATTTAAATATAGGGAAATAAATCAATACATCCAAACAATCCGGAAAACATAGATACAAGAAAATTTGTACAAACAGTAGATACAAATTTATATGCAGTCAAGTTAGTAAAAGCAAAACCAATATCTACAACTAGATATAGATACAATATAAACGCAACGATTTGGGTTGTGGGGAAAAACTCCTCAGCTGAAGGTTTATGCAGAAAACCCACGAAGCTGCAAAACACCCTCATAAGAAGGGGGCGAACAAAAACGTAAAAACAAAAAGGTAATAAATACTCTATAACTCGTGGGGGATGCAGGTGATACTCAACATATTATCCGCATGATTACATAATTAGCACGAATACGTTATGGAATTTTTTTTATGTTGCTCCTCATTGCCCCTGCTCTTTAATCTTAAATTCGGATGTGTCCCATGCCATCACTGTGAATATGCCCCCTCTAGCGAGCCTAATATGAAGTATCTTATCTTTCCACTCAACCTGTTACAATCGCATACGAGTTGCCCGTCTTCTTGGCACTCGAGGCTACTCTCACAAGTCCGACCTTCTTTGCATAACTTTGCCGTCCAAAAATGGGAACTCGGCGCTTTCCCCGAAGTTTGGAAACCTCTTCCAATCTAAGTTATCGTCTAAAAGTCGTCTCATTTTGCTGCGTACAAAACTCCAATACGATTCGCTTACCTGTAGCTTTTTTTCCTGTAGTTTCTTTCGAACCATTGAAAGGTCTTAGCTCAGCATTACGATGACCTTATCCAAAGCTGCCGAATGTTTCCGTCTGTTAAAGTTTTTATACTGCCCTTAGGGTTTTTTACTGCCACAGTAAATACCTATGAGTTACTCAGCAGTAGTTTATCGCTCAAGGAACAGATTCTAGATGGTATAGGAAAGGCGAATAAAATGCAAAGATTAACAAGTAAAACCCCGACCGGGATGCCCATCTAAAGTCAAGATATAAATTTCCCCTTATTTCACTTAGTATCGAGTACTGATGCGCAATTTGGGATCCGCATGAAGTAGGCGTATTCTCAGCTTTGATGATAGTCCAATGTAGATGACAGTAGCGTGTCATGATAAATTCAATCTGGTGACATTCGCTCCAGGTGAGAAGATCAAATTACTGACGGAAGCTTTTCAAAAAATTCATCGGTTCAGAAATGTTAGGCAAAGTAGAGGACATTGCGATTCCAGTAATAAACGACTGCGATCATCTCCGAGAGGCATCATCAAAGCTTTACAAGGAAGTAATCACTAATACAGATAGTTACTTCTGCTCGTTCTTTCCGCATAGCGTCAGAGGAGTTAAAAGGCTAGATTAGGTAAGGTGTAGTACACCCTCTGCCATATGACACTGGAGGCTTCCGTAGCATAAATCTTAAATTTGCATCGTAATGTAATTTCAAACAAGTTTCGGTTCGGTGGAATCCATACTCGCGGGTTAGAAATTTAAAGTGATACTTTATTAATATTTAACGTGCAAAAATTTTTCACTATACCATTTCTTAACATCTTAAGTTTATATTTGATAGATATATGAAGTTCTAAAAGAGAGTCTGTAATCAAAAATACATTATACATGCGTTACAGTGTCTATTCGCTGGCTCCTTTAATAAAGTTATTTGCTTTATTTAATTTGAAAATTTTAGACAAGAAAACGGCCCAGAGTTAGAAAGAAAATTAATGTTTAAGGAAAGAAATGGAATGAAAGACTTCGTTTAGTAACTACGGAGATTTACAACTTAAAAATTTTAACAACCGTTTTTTCTTTTCATGGAAATTTTANATTTATTAATTTATCAATTACCATTTGACTATTTACTCTATTTCAACTCATGTTTTGGACACATGCAAATTAAAACTGGATATTCATGTTTATTAATTGGATCACGTAGTTGTCCATCAGAATTTTCCAAGTCGCTTGGTAATTAAACTGTAAAAAAAATGTTTTCAACTCTTACGTAACTGACGGAAATGTAATTGAAATGGCTCGTTTCTATTTACCGGTAGTATCAACTTAATTTCCCGAACTTCCTAAGAAAAATATTTACCGAAATATGTGCTTCTTCCGGATGTATTTCTAGACTTTGCAATGATGTCGGTCTCATTCTTCCGTAAATTTGGAACTGATATCTACTTTGCAAATTTTTAATATAGCTTTGTGGATGTTCATTACTCCTTGATTCGCTACGGTAATATTACTAAATAACTGCTTATAATTTGCACAATACATTTGAAGGAATGCTGGCAAAATAGTGGAATGTATCAAATGTGCAAAATAGAAATTATCCGTCAAAGAATTGATAGAATCGTAGAAGGGACAGTTAAAGAACTCTTGCTATCGAAGGGAAGAGTTAATCTAAAAACAGCTGGTTATTATTCCCTAGAAAGGTGATGCATACATTCGGATGAATATGAAGTTAAATAAGGTCCAAATTTAACGCAATAATCAATCAGAGAAAGAGTTCTGCAAAAAGAGCGGTAAAAGGGAATCGTAGGAATAGGATTTTGATTGATCCCGACGGATTAAATATAAAAAAATCTTCGCATTCCAGTAGGGTAATTATACAGAGGTTAAGGATTTGATGTCCTTCTGCACATAATCACAGTAATAATGATGTAATATCAAAATAATTATATAATAATGGTACTTTATTCGGGAATCATTGAGACTGTCAAGTCTCTTCTTATACAAGCTTTAATAGAGTTCTCTAAATGAATTAAACTATTAAAAGCCCAGATGACTATGAACTAAAGAAGAAATAATTTTCTAAGTTCTCACGGTCTTAAACTGACGATTAAGGACATCTTTCGGAAATACCATGAAGTATTTAATCTTGAATTATGCTTAAGCAACTCAGTCTTAAATAGAAACTAACAGCGAATTGCCCGTTCACAAGGTGAGAAGGAGCTAGGGAGCTTGAAGTAGTTATTTATATTCCACGTGTATAGTAAAATCTAAATATTGCCCAACGCATAAGCGACTTTCCTGATTTACACAGTTCCTGATGATTTTAACTTTTGAACATCATTATCAAAGCTAGTGTAAATAATCATATGTTTTTAAAAAAGTAATTTTGATTTCAAAACGTCACATGTACTTACTGTTAGACTCAGCTACTGTTACCTCAGCTATGCTGAAGCATTGATTAGAGGACTTTCATATAGTCACCTCATAGGAATATTCTTCAGAGGTTCCTCAAAACGTAATGCGTAAGATGATTTCGACTCGAAGACATTTAATTCTCGTGTACTCATATGGGATAACGCATGAGCTCGAACTCAGCAATCCCCGTGGTCGTCAAGGGGATGGGTTGTTTATACTTGTAAAGTTCCACTAATTTTCCGTACATTATGTCAAAATTCTCGTAATTTCAAACATATTTAAAAAATTTACGACTAAAATAATATATAATCAGTTTCCTCTCTTTTTACACTTGTCACGATCTCATACGACTATTATTTCTAATTTATTTTTGAAAAAGCATTGTCTGAAAGTCATGAAATGGGACTTAACGTGCATTTATTATGAAAACGTATTATGGGTTCCTGGATTCTAACCCAACTCCTTGCCTCCGCGGGGTACAATGCATTAAGTGAAATACAGCGAGCTGCATCGAACCCAATTTTACACACTGCTCTAGCTCCTGACAGCGGAGAGAAAATTCCATGTTTTAGACATTCACACAGACGGACACCAACATCAGATTGATATATGTTGACGCTCTTAAGTGAAATACTAAACCAAAAAAAAAAAGTTAGTACTCCTCACAGAATATTTAGCGCACGAACGGTTGAGTACTGATGCGATAGGTGGCTAAATTACGGGTAATCATGTTTTTAATTTATAATCCTAAAATAAAAGATTCTCGCGAATAGCATGGCATATTAAAGTTCCAGGTAGGTTCTATCGTCCGTAAAGTAATGTTGAATGGCATTTATTCAAACTTATTACGTGAAATAAACCGAAAATCTATGTCAGGAGTCACGAAGAAAACTTGCCAAATAAATTACAAGGGATTTGATGCAAGGAATGACCGTTGCTGTGTGTGATTTTTGTCCATATTTTAGTTTAAAATTTACTGATTATGAAGAAGGTATTTATGGTTTAATAGCGTATTACTGTAGGTAATATCTAATATATTGAAACAATAACGTTATTTCATTGTGATTAGTGTTGTTAGTATAGTATTGCGCTAATCAAATATAGTGTGACTATCGTTAAATATACCACCGGGCTGTAAACCTATCAGTAAAGAATGAACAAATATTAGTAATAATAAAATTAAATAATTGATATATTGATTGTGGATAAAAGAAATGAAAGAGGACCTCAGATATTCAGACATGACAATAGGCGATATGGAAATCGAAAAATAATTAAGGACACCATCAATAAGCACAAATTTGAAAATAGCTCACAGAAAAAGGAGACAGGATATGATTGGTCAGAAGAGCGAAAGAAACAACACAGAGAACCCATAAAGAATATTTAGGAAGGAAGAATACAAAGAAATCATCATAAAGGAATTCAAGTTCTAACGCTCTTTAACGAGTAATTGCCGTACTAATAATAGTGATTATAATGGAATTGTTGATTTAAGGCATGCGTATTATGAATTTTTAAAAACACGTATAAAGTTATGCTACCGATTCACGATAGCAAATGTAGTTTATTTATACGCCAATATTTCTAAATGAACACATTTTACGAAACTGACCAGCTAAACAGAAAAGTTCATTTAAAAGGAAAAATCAGAGCCTCCGTTAGATCCTTGACAATGCCTTCAGGGGTCACAAACAATCGTACGAGGCTTTCATACAAAACACAGGAAACGGGTAAGGGTCATTTTGCGCAAGATGGTGCGCACCCAGGAAAAATCACAAGGAAGAATGGACTTGAAAAAAATCACTTTTGTAGCACTTGGAGAAAGTTATATCGAATAAAAATCGCAACACAGAATCTAAAGAATGCTTTCTCCTCCAAGAATAGCGTCCGGATATTTCAACTTTTTGGCATAAATTTGACCTGGAATGACAGCCTACTTGAACATTCTCTCGGAGCCTCTCGAATGGAGGGCTATAACAATGAATTAGTGGACGTGGCCAAGATTAATCACCACAAAATGGTATTAAGGTTTAGCTAAAACTGTGAACGAAATGCAGTAACATGAAAGATAGATATAATGCTCACATTTTGTAATAACTGATTTTCTTCGGTCTGAAATAAGAATAATTAAGGCTGCGTAACCAAACTTAAATTCAAATGACGATTAAAAATCCCTTTCTGAAGTCCTTTCTTGGCACAGAATAAGTAACCAATTGTACAGAAAACGAATGATTTTAATGAAGAAGAACAATTCTGTAAAGTATTTAAACCAAAGCGGAAATATAACTGAAATTTCCTGAACATAGGTAACCATATGGTCACCTACTTCGGTGTATGTTTTTATGAAAAATGATACACGGTTAACTCACATTTTTAAAACTGATAACATCGATGTATAATAATCAATCGTAAATATCAATATATTTATTATCCATTGAGTAATTATTAAATGATGCTGTAATCGTATACTGATTATTTGCCAATTACTTAACTTAATATCATTTATTAATTTATCAATTACCATTTGACTATTTACTCTATTTCAACTCATGTTTTGGACACATGCAAATTAAAACTGGATATTCATGTTTATTAATTGGATCACGTAGTTGTCCATCAGAATTTTCCAAGTCGCTTGGTAATTAAACTGTAAAAAAAATGTTTTCAACTCTTACGTAACTGACGGAAATGTAATTGAAATGGCTCGTTTCTATTTACCGGTAGTATCAACTTAATTTCCCGAACTTCCTAAGAAAAATATTTACCGAAATATGTGCTTCTTCCGGATGTATTTCTAGACTTTGCAATGATGTCGGTCTCATTCTTCCGTAAATTTGGAACTGATATCTACTTTGCAAATTTTTAATATAGCTTTGTGGATGTTCATTACTCCTTGATTCGCTACGGTAATATTACTAAATAACTGCTTATAATTTGCACAATACATTTGAAGGAATGCTGGCAAAATAGTGGAATGTATCAAATGTGCAAAATAGAAATTATCCGTCAAAGAATTGATAGAATCGTAGAAGGGACAGTTAAAGAACTCTTGCTATCGAAGGGAAGAGTTAATCTAAAAACAGCTGGTTATTATTCCCTAGAAAGGTGATGCATACATTCGGATGAATATGAAGTTAAATAAGGTCCAAATTTAACGCAATAATCAATCAGAGAAAGAGTTCTGCAAAAAGAGCGGTAAAAGGGAATCGTAGGAATAGGATTTTGATTGATCCCGACGGATTAAATATAAAAAAATCTTCGCATTCCAGTAGGGTAATTATACAGAGGTTAAGGATTTGATGTCCTTCTGCACATAATCACAGTAATAATGATGTAATATCAAAATAATTATATAATAATGGTACTTTATTCGGGAATCATTGAGACTGTCAAGTCTCTTCTTATATATAACCCTTAATAGTATGAAATTTAAAAGATAGCTTGAAAAAAAGTGCACAGAAGAAAACTTCTTTCTGGGTTAAAAAATCTAAGTTTGTACTTTGGTGTGAAAAACCTACTTGAAGTTAACGAAGTTTTAAAGAAAGGCAGGTTAAATCACATCTGTAAAGCAAACAATTTGGTACAGCTACGTCATTTCATTGACATATCAAGTAGAAATACATTTTCCTACAAGATTAGCAAGATTTTCAGCGCTTTCACAGTATAAACATTGCCCGTTGTTCAAAATAGGCGAATAGAAAAGTACGATTATAATGATCAGTTTTATATAGTGAAAATACGTATCAGAAATCTGAATGGATAATAAAATGGATACCTCTACAAAATACTTTGTTTATAACGTAATATAATACATTTTGATAAGATTGCGAGTGTTGGAAGATGAGAAGGCAAGGTAATACTATTATTTGGATTGCAATAGCTAAAACAGATATGTAGTAGAATATTAGGATAAAGGTGGTTAGAATTGAGGACTCGTTTAGAAATGGTAAACACGAAGAATGGGAAAAGGGTATTATTGAATGAAATTGAAGGAAGTTCGGGTGAATACGTAGGGAACTAAGTTAAGCATTATCTCTTTTTATCGTCAATTTTTTAAGCGAACCTACAGGGAAAAGGAAGAACAAAACCCCAATCGAAGAACAATACATCAAGGATATCGAGACCCGAATGCTTTGTGCATGGCTGAGATAAAAATAGCTACAAAGGCGAAGGAGGAATGAATGCCTTTCGTTTGCGAATGGATGAATTAGCAGGAAATTAACATTCTGAATTGTATCCATTGAATTTTGTATTTCCCGATAGTTTTATTGTTGCTTCCTCCCCTTTATTCCCCCTCTGCCTTCCTCCGATACCATCCGTTTCCTCGCCGTCCCTCGGATCGCTTTCTTGGCTTCCTCTACACGCACACGCACAGATGTCTGCGGACGTCGTCAAGAAAATAGTCGGGACGTGTTCGGGTGCTTTAAGAGGCCTGTTTCCTATGATACCCCGATTGCCGTCTCCTAGGTGCCCTTTGCGAAATGTATACACACGTTACCGAAGCGTTTCGGAGGATCGGTAGTTTAGGTTTGCCAAGAAATAGCTGCATTGTTCCGCGGTACACGAACGTGTTCAACTGAATGATTTCTTTCGCTTACGGTTTCAGCAAAAGCAAAGGTCTCTAGTTTAACCATTCGTACGGCATTATTTGGCGGGCAAGTCTACCGTGATATGTATTCTACTATGATTTATAAATTCAATTTTAATATTAAAGGGACTACTACTTGCTGAAATTTCTTTTAATACTATTTTCGTGGTAATTCCCTTTATTGTGAAACTTGGAGTTTATTGAAATACTATTTTGGAAATGATTTTATTTATTGCAAAACTATTTTTAGTGTTTTCTACTGTATTTTTAATTCTTTCGAATTATTACAAATATTGATTCAAAAACAAATGATCGCCAGGTCCTCCTTGAAAATTATTTTTCATCTGGGAAAACAGTTACTTTTTAATGGTGAAGAGAATTGGAATAGGAAGTGAAGTAGTGAGATAAGAAAAATTAAAGTATTCCCTCAGAAAGTCCAAAAAATACCTTATTCTTTAAGAAAAATTAACCTTTATTAACTACCCGTTTAGGAATCCTTTATGTTCGGCGGAGGCTATATCAACTTAGCATCTTAAGCACAATAGTTTTAGTCAGAAATTTAATTTTCGTTTTTGTGTAATTATAATTAATGATTAATATTTAAATTTTATTATTAAAAAAATATTGATAACTTTTAATGAATTATAGAAAATAAAATAATTAACCTCATAGTTTAATTAATGAAAAATAATCCTTCATTCCACTTTTACGCAAACTATAATATGCCAAAAACGGCAAAGCTCTAATAAAGTACATGGTGGGATTTTCTCTGTATTACCTCTCATGCCCTTTACGTGATCCTATAGAGTTATGAATTAGATCAGTGGTTCTCGGAACAAGGGTCCTCGAAACCCTGGGGGTTTGCAAAAGAATCCGATGGAGTTCTTTCCATAAATGTTTGCACTAAGGAATGTACTGCTCAAACTTATTATTTCCCTTAATTCTAAATTCTTTAGGAAATCTATAAATTTATAAAAACAAAGACTGATTGGTGAGCCAAGACCTTGATTTTAATGACTATCTGTTTTAACTTCTGGCCAAACAGTCGCGAATTTTAACTTTTTCTCGTATCTTTCTACTTGGGCTTATGGTGATTGTTTCCTCGCACAGTTCTGATTAAATCTGCATTTTCATATAACTTAACAAACAGTAGGTTTTGCTGGTGATTCACACCCCCATTTATGTGGGCGTTCTACTGCCGTGGTGTGTTTTTCCTAAGATCTAACCTTGGATTTTAGTCTCACAAAGTTGTTTCCTTATGTGCACTTATTCAAGAAATTTCTTTTAAATTTCATATGATAAAGGGTTAGACGTTAGAAAAGACTTGATAACCTCAATCGAGCCCGAGTAAATCAGCATAATTATTATTGAAATCAACAATCAAATCCTTGTTTTTAGTGACAATATAAGGCATCTGTAAGATTCAGTGAATAAAAATTTGTGATTTTTTCTTGTGATTTTGTTTGTTTAATGTAATTGAATGCTGCTAAAAGAATGAGTTAACCATTAGAGATCATTCTTAAATTGGTATCTCTTTTGTCTAACCTGTCGTTTTGTTATGCTTTTATACTTATATACTGACATTTGTTTTAATAGTATATATAATAAAATGTCTAATATATTAGACATTTTTGGAGTCAATATAAGAAGTATGGAACTATAAAATTGAAGACCT
>KZ309603.1:24153-55057 GCA_000376725.2 Ladona fulva
AAAAAGTGGACATTTTTCTCTTTACTTGGTTTTAGTTTTGGACCTGTAACGGGTCTCGAAGCCACATGAATTTATTTTTATCGTTATTATTGTTATTATTATTTATCCTTTCGATAGACGTTTGAAGGCGAGGGCGAAATGTAAATAAGTCGTCAATGTTTTTGGTTTGCTGGTTTTTGTATGTTTTCAAATTGTTATTATTATAACCATCAGTGGCATATACCACTCTTTCCTTTGGAAGTTACATTAATCCCGTTTATGTTCCAGTTATTCCCTGGAATTTCCCATTCTCGACTCGGTAAATATCCCCCTTCTCGCACCATCGTTCTGTGAGCATCATAAACCAACGCCTATTATATTCGGGCGGGGTCGCGTTCCACGAGAGTTTAAGTCGAGAATTTTTAGAGAATTATTTCCTTGAGTTCACCCTTCCGCCGAACACTGCTTCAACGTTTACGCCAAAACCATCCTCACCATCGTTTCCCTCCACTGCTTCGTTTATATTCCGCCTTCGCCCCATTTTCAACTTGCGATTTCCTCCCCAGGGCCCCATTTTTCAACGCCCCAAACGCACCTCTCATCCATTTTAACGTCGAATGCTACGTTTTTCGAATCGTCTCCGCAAAAATTTCCCCGGAACATCTCCGATGGACGTAGGCATATTGGACTCCTCACGTTATCGCATTCCTTTCCCAGCGCGCAGGATCCGCGTTCCCGGAAATTATCGGACCGAACGCCGGAAAAAAATCCCCTTCGGACCGGGAAATTTCGTATATTCTCGGAAACAAAACAAAAACGATTTTTCGTAGTCTATCCTAGGAACTCGATCAGGGATAGCCCTACCTCCACGAGGCGGAACCAATATTTCACGGAAACTATGTTCCGAGGGTGGGGGATTATTTTTTTTGTCGGCAGTTCTGGCTGAATAACGAACTGGAATTTGATTCTTAGACTTTTCCGCTTGCGCTCGGAATCTGTGTGGTGGAGGCCAAGCGATAAGGTATGCGGAAGTATCTCCATACACTTTGATACGCCAGTTTTGGTTCTTGTTTATTCCGGAAGGAAACGATATTTTGAACGAAACGGATAGCCTTCATGTTTCTTATTTATCTATTTGAAGAGTTTCTCGCTTAGGAAATTGTTCTTGAGCTCACAGATTTCTGCAAATATTTGAACTGTTTTCAATATAACTAGTCTCTATCTCTCCCAAATGAAGTCGCAGTGTTATGATGTTGTAATGTAACTTGATACATTACATAGTAATGTGTAAATTCACAATATAAGAACTTAGGTACACTGAATGAATCAGACTTACGTAAGTACATCATATTCATTAATAATTACTATAACTTTATACTGCTGATATCTAAGGAAGATAACCTTTTAAATACATTATATGTATATAATTACATGCATATGTTAATAACTATGTAAAAAACAGATTTCAATTGAACTTACCAATGTTTTTCAAAGGCTTGGTTCATTTATTAATTACTTAAACTCAATTAGAGAAGAAAAACAACCAGAAGGAATATATTTTATTTGAAATGTTAAATTGAATACACACGTAGTTGAGTTATACCTTTAGTTTTGAAAAATTGATGCAAAGAAATTTTATTCCAAAATTACGGAATAATATGTTTCTACTCACATTTAGGAGTCCCCACGGAATACTTCGAACTCCCGTAAGCGGCGAAATTTCTATGAAATGGCGAAAGCATTATACCATCGAATTTATTTATAACAAGTTTGGTGACTTAAATGCTGACGCTAATTCATCAAATAAAGATTAATTTAGCGATATAATACACCACTTGACGCTCTCATCGAGGGTCCAAACCAATTCCTCGTGGCCCCAGTTTGATCCGCTCCGAACCTCAAAATCGTTAGCCTGGTTACGGCTGCTAATCCTAAAATTTTGATGACTTCTTCTGGTTTGAGTGGTGTTGAAGGAAGGGAAAGGAAGGAAGGTTACCTAGAGAGGTTTAAAAATGCACAGAGTGCTTCCGAAAATCTTCCACCCCTGGTTGTTAAAGGAAGAGTCGTATCCTCGACATCTTGAGGTATTTGGCTGTTTAAAGATTAATCAAGAGCGGTGAGCTTTTTAGGTTGGATTTTTTTGCTCTCATGAAAAGAGGCTGACTTTTGGAATGGTTTTACTACGTTTGGTTTTTCTAGTGAATTATTAGCTTATAAATAAATGTGGTTGGTTTTCCAAACTGGAATAAATTAATCATAACGTTCTAATCGTGCGTTCTTGATTTTTACTTTGCTTGAGAAGATGTTAAATTTAAACACGGAAAAATTAACTCGCTATTTTATTCGCTACAACCACCTATCCTGCAACTTCACCTGATATGACATGCATAGATTATGTGGATAAAATAGGAGAAAGAGTATGAGAAATACATCTTCAAATCATATTTGAAATAAAATGATTAAACCTTCAGCTATGGTTATATGGCAGTAAGTCCGGAGACTGGTTGAATTCCCAATGCCTGTACCGTAAACTACGAATAGCTCCTCGAAATGTGAGGCTTATAAAACCAGATGAGGAGAGAGGTAATTTTTTTTTTGCTTTCCCCACTGATCCGGAATTCTAAAAGCTGAAAACGTCATTACACTTCACTTTCATCCCATCACTTTTATTAGCGTTTAATAAAATTGATCCAGGTGAATGCTATTATTCAGTGTCGCTCATATCTCTACATCTTTAAGTAGTATTTTCATACAGCCACAAAGGCACAGAAAAAAGACAGTGTAAGGTATATTTTCATTTTTAAAGGACAAAGGTTCAAATGAATAATATTCCTCTGTTCAAGATATAATACCAGGAGAATCTACTATTTCAAAAATGGAACAAATCAAAAATTTCCTCCATTAAAATTTGCTAAAGAAATATACACTCTGCTACAGGGCTTGGCTACGTGGAAATTTATCTCAAAATTTTTCGATACAATATTAGGAAAGATATGGACAAACTATAACAAAGGCTGGATGCGTAACAGTAAATTAATTTAAAAACATCTGTCAGCTTACGTTTCCGACTAAATCAAACTCTACACGTCTCTAAGAGAGGTGAAAAAGCAAAAGACAGAAAAAACATAAAAAGTAGACGAACATAAAATGGCGGACGTTCCAAACCGCAGCGATATCGAAAAATCATTCCTTTCAAAAGCACGAATTCGGAGTTACCGTAAAGCACATCGTCGCAGAGGGCGTAAGAGATAAAAAAAATCCGCAAGACGAGAGATGGTCAGTGTGGCCAATGCTATTTTCCAAAAGTCAAGCGTTAGGGGACAGAGAGAGGCAAAGATAGCGTTGGCGAAAAGGTATGGAATTGTGGGTACGTGCTTGGGGGGGCGGAAGTGTGACTGGAGCCGGCGAGATAGCGGACGATGCCCATTTATGAAAGGGAATTGAGCGGCTCTGCTGAAGGATATTGGACGGGATAAGCGCGACGCAGATGAGGTGCCTAAAGCCTAACAGATTCAGAATTGCCAGGACGTGCTGAGAAATATATATAAAAACATTCCTATTGTATATTATGTCAGATGAGATACAAGAATAAATTTTTGTAAAAGACGAAGGGCCACTTCTGGAACTTCTGAATGCGCCTACTTTGTTTTTATTTGGTTTCTACAGCGCACATCCAATAATACATTGGGACTGGAGAATCCCACGTTCCATTTAGCCCTTGTCAAAATATTGTAAAGATTAGAATTATAACATGGTGTAATATAAGTGAGATTATAATCGGATATGATGTAACCGTGATTATTGTTAATTACTCCAAAGTGTTTCCATTCGTTCCAATAGTTACATAAGTACATCGAGACTTCCTCACAGGATTTACTAACCGCTGATCACTCATACTCAACAACATAATTACAATAAACACAATGGAATAGCAAAGTGTTATGTTAATCGTGGAATGGATATTAAAGGTGATGAATAAACTCCACCAGAAGTTAATGAGACGTAGAGTCGGTTATATACTCGATGGCTTTTCAAAATTCCCTTGAGTTGAACTAGATTATCCAAATTGATGATTAAATGTGCGTTTTGTTATAACGGAGGATAGGCTAGAAAAGAATACTTTTTAAAATAACGCACATTTATGTAATATTCAATGGTGGGATTCAAATTATTTAAGTAAATTCTGATGCCTATGGATTATGCAATCCACGCTCTGTGGAATTTATTAAAATTTCCAAATTCTAATTAAATAATTTAATTCATTACATTTTACTATGCCAACAGAAATTATATTTGAAAAACACGACTGGTATTGAGGTTTGTAACACTTGTTCATGTACTTAATTTAAATTCCCTTCAAATATTGTTTTCATTGCACGAAATACCATGAGCATATCCATCAGATATCGCCGCAACTGATTAGTTAAACGTTTTACTACAACACTTTTAATGGATACGAATTAAGTTTTTGATTTAGTGGAAATGCGAACTTTCCGTTCGTTAAAATGAGTTATGCGTATATCGTTCTCACACATAGTAGTAGTATTGTTAAAAGTGCTGCGACAGCTTAGATAATTTCGCACTTAAGCTTCCACCGGGTATCGAACCCGGGACCGCTTTCACCGAAGTCGAACGCGTTACCCACTTGGATATTCGGGAGCCATGTTCTAATACTATCGTATCAGTTACATTTAGGTACCAGTTCGGAGAACTCGGACATTCCGTCGGACAACCGTCTGAATTTCACCACTGATATCTCAAAAGTCATTGATGAACCTTATTTTTTGATTTTATATTAATTTAAAATGGAAACATTCGACTAATTAAGAATACTTTTTATGAATGTTACGCACATTATTATCGGTGAACTGGAATCCCTCGTCTGGAATATATCGTCTATTCTGTGCAGTATTTTATCTTATTTCTTCATCTATATTTGTAGTGAAATGTATATGATATCCATGTTCGTCATGCTGCGATTTTATATCTGAAGATATTGTATTATACAGCCGACCTTTTTGACTGGTGTTGTGTATAATATTGGCATAGCCAAATCCAAACAATCATGGTATTTTCTACGTATATACTGTTTTGATTGACATATACCGATCCCATAACACATGGGAAAAGGCGATGAAGAAGAAGAATACTGTTTTGATTGACATAACTCTACCAGCTGGATTGTGATTCAATGTTTGCACTGCACTTATATATAAATGTATGAAAGAGGATCACCTTATTAATTTCCACAATTATATAATCGTGAAAACTTTAGTGTTCCCCCTTCATACGTTGGATTTCCACACTCCTTCGCACATTAATTTAAATGTACATAATTCAATTCTATTTAGAGTATCAAAAAGTCAATTCCCTCGTATTAAAATTTTCAATATTATTTGAATTGATTATGCTGATTTTTCTTACTTTCAATTTGAGGAATCCCTACTACGGTAGAATTTTCACTCACGCATTTTCAGTCGGAATTAAAATATGAGCAGCTTCTTCTTTCCTATATTTATTTGCTTAATTTCCTCTGTCAGTTCTGATAGTTATAACAGTAAATTCCAATTGTGATACTCTTGCGAGATGACGATAATTATGGCTCAGATTAGACTTTACATCATCAGGTTCTCCTTAATTATGACATCTTATGTCATTGGGGAATATTTTCACCACCGCTGGGTATTTCTGATTATAACCAAGAAAAAAGATCCATTAAAAATTATGGTTACAATGAGGATCTCAGCCACTAAATCTCATCGCCTACTCACTGAGACGCTATAATAATAGGGTCGAGGATTAGTTGAAAGCCAAAAGAAATAAAGCAACCGGGAACGATAGAGGAGAATTTGGTAATAAGGGTGGCGGATGGAGCCCAAAGTGAAAGGAAGGATGAGAGCTTAGGTGAAAGGAGGAAACAGGCCAAGTGAAAGGGATTTGAGGGAATCATTTGGGAAACTTTTGAGTGACTGGAGGGCAAGACAATTTGACCGGAAGATGATGCCGATTTCCAGAAGTTGAGCAAAGGGTGAGTTAAGAGGGCAGAGGAAGAGAAAGGGAATGAAAAAAGGGTAAAAATAGAAGTGAAAAAAAGGAATGAAGGAATCGTGAAGGTTAGAGTGGATGGTGATTGCTATTAGGAAACTTGAAGTGGTGATAGAGCAAATTACTCCAAATTTTATCTACAGATTATTTTAAGTAAAATTTTAGGATGAAACGCAGTTTTGGCTCAGTCTAGATTAACGGATAAAGAAGGTAAGACGCAGTTGAGTAGATAAACTATTCATTTTGTGAAATTTTTCCAGTGTGGACCTCTCTTCTACCTTAAATCAAATGCTGCCATAAAGTATACAGAAATTACAATAAAAAGAAAGAGAGAGGTTAAGAAATATATTTAATCTCCTTGCAAAGGACCTCCTTGTATATCATGAATTGTTTTAGCAAGCGAATTAACCTGTATTTTAATTGTGCAATAGGAATATACATACTTTAGAAAGGTTGGAAATCATACCCTAATGACACACGATATATTTATATTAAGTTCAAATTTGGGCATTCAATTAGACTATGTACGTGGCCAATGTAAACCTATGTTAACTCCACGTTTATTCATGAATTATGGGCCATTGATTTTAATAATAATATAAAGAGTATGTACATCATTTTTGTATACTTTGCATTCACTTTACTATATAATTTTTACTTCTTTTTGTGGGTTTTAGTTTTTCCTAATCTTTCTTTTTTTCTATATTATGTACTAAGCGTTTTCGCGGTTTTCTTTTACCCACAGTCCTTGTCAGCGTTTTCCCGCACAGTGGGGTTTCTGCCTTCTTCAACCTTCAGTTGAAAAGATTGCTTCCAGCAAACCCAAATCTTTTTAAGTTGTTTTTAATTTTCTTAAGGTTTTTAAAAAAATATTACTTTGAATTTACGTATTTACAATTGAGGCTAGGTGGAATAGAGTCCAACTTGACCCAACCTTGCCTAAATAAAGAGTTTTTTTCGTTAGTTCATTCATAATGAACTTTTAATACAGAGATATTATAATAGAGCAAAATCATCAGTTGTTTTCCAATAGTATATATGCGTAAGATGGTTTACTTATAACTGCAAGCAAGAATAATTATGTTATCTTCACAAAAAATTCATAAGTATGGATCATAAATATTCAGGTCTTTTGGTCTTGGTCATTTTTTTAATCGATTCATCCTTTAGTTTTAGTTCATAAACACAAATTGGTCCTCCTTTGGCTATTATAGAGCCTTGCTAATGATAGTAAATCCGGGTCATATATGAAGTCATGTATTAGTAGAGGGAAAACTCTACGACAGATTTTACTAGAAGGGCATAGTGAGTGAGTAGCAAAGTATTTTTGGAAAAATGGACCATTGGTTTCATTCGTGTGGCCATGACAGCTCTTTGTTGGAATATTTCGTGAAAATAGCTAATGCGGGCTCTGATTGCAATGCTACTTATATCTAGAAATTGTCGGTTTCAAAATTGGGAAGAAAACGCTAATAAAAATCTTTTCGTCCGCTCCTGGTGAATAGCAGGCCAAATCACAACTTCGTTATTCCTCAATTATAAAAAAAATAAGTAAAGCTCCCAGTATGAAGACTAAGATGGAGCAAATACTCCACTAAAAGAAAATCGAAAAGATCGAAACCGTGAATTCATGATTAGGTTTTCATCTGCGTATAATTCATAATACGTCCCCATCAGCATGCAATAAGTACAAAACAGGTTTTGAAACCCCTTTGAAACGAAATTAAAATAGGATCTCCAAAATAGAATACACATTTTGTCATCTGAAGCTTCGTCTTCAATTTCATAAGAGTGTTTGCATAGTTTCTTTACCGGTCACTTTACAGGCCACGGTAGAGTAGTGGTTAGCATACTATCGCTCAAACCCATAGGTCACGTGTTTGAATCCCGGCTAGGGCTCCGAGATAGCCAAGTGGGCAACGCGTTCGACTATGTTGAAAGCGGTCCCGGGTCGATTCCCGATGGAGGCTCACGTGCGAAAAGACCTTAGCTGTCGAAGCACTTTTAACAGTGCTACTACTACTTGAATCTTTCAAATATTAGAAATAGATTTATCTACCTTTGACTGAAATTGGACGCCAATGAAATATTCGAAATGAGAATCTTGGTGTGTAAGTGCGTTGCCCCTCTAAAGGCGTAGTTAATCGGAAACATATTCATAACCGGTTAAGATATCCTTTACGTGCAAAGGAGACTGGATTGAATTTAAAAGATCTATTTGAATCGTTGCATCAGTAGACATCGTGAAACCTTGGGCAAAGTAAGGAACTGTTCAAAGGATACGGGGTTTCAATGGCGCGCTCAAGTGTCTGTGTAAACGAACGTTTCTCGCAAAAATATCAAGTAAATCCCTAACGTTTGATCTCTGCTTTCACCTCCGTTATCATGCAACAATTTTATATGCCTGCGGATTAAAATTGAATGAGAAATATATTTCGTGAAGCTACATTAGGCGGTCGCCATCGTTCGCAGTGAGAAACTATGGTGATGTCCCGGGTTCTATTCCCGGTGGAGGCTCACGTGCGAAATGACTTTAGCTGTCGAAGCACTTTTAACAATGCTACTACTACTTGAATCTCGGCTTGTCAGATTTTTCCGGGTAGAGAATATATTCAGTTAGATATTTGTATTCATCCGTTGTTTTTAACACCCACCACTGCAATCTAGTAAATGGATGTGTGTGAGGGCATTTGAAAATAGAGAAATAACTAAAAATAGTATTGATGTTTGACGGTGAATTTTAAAACTCGTGTATCAGCTATTTAATAATTTTCTACGGAATTATCCTTTGAAAAATGAGAAAAGTGATTTTGTTATGGCGTATACCTAGGAAAAATCCCAAGGAATGTCATAAAAAAGTATGATAGGACCATGGCGCGAACCTGAAATCTTCAACCACTCGGGAGGATGCTCAAAACCAATCAAATTAGCGAGCCAGAATATAGTCCGTTTAGGGAGATTTTTGCCAGGGCGAAGTGGTTGCGTCCGACTTTGCGGTATCGTCCAAGGTGAACGTTCTTGTTTAGAAATCGGCCATACAAATTTATGGAAAGGATAAATGTCTATGGTAAAGTCTCTGGAAACCTCCTGAGAGTATCTTCTGTCTTGATGGCTCGATTGGACAAAGCATCTGACCGGCAAATGGAAGATAACAGGTTAAAGTCCCCGTCAGTCATTTTTCATGTCCGTTTTGTCTTAGTATTTTTGGATCATCCACCTCTGCTAAATAATAATCCTCAAGGTGACGATGAAATTCATCAAGGACTACCGGAGAGGGAGCTCTGGTCTTGCAGGAGGTACCAACAGAACTATATGCAGTTTAATTTGGTAAATATGTAAAAAAGCTGTGTGCGACAGCAATCGTCCGCAAATGACTTTAGTGAATGTACTTTTAATGTCGTGTTTTGAAGAAATAGGTCTTAAACTTTCTTTTGAATTCATCTGGTGATTCATTCCAGCTTTTGTGAGCCGTTACACTTTATTCTTTGACTCCCTTTCAGGAAAGAGAGAGGAGCGGATATTATGAAAAGGGAATGTGATAAGTTAAGAGTCATACATGACGCAAAATCGGGATTTTTTTCGGAAAAAGAAAAAGCAATAAACATCTAACGAGAGGGGAAAGTCGACTGATGAGAGGATAGTTAAGGAAGTTGAGGATAAGGGGAGAAAGACGTTAAGAGAAAAGGTAATTTGAGTGTTTTTGAGGAAGGAGGAAAAGGGGCAGCTTGGAGATGAAGCAATGTCGGAACGAAAAAAATGTCGCGAAAATGTTTTTCGCTTTGAAAAGGAGAAAAAGGCGCGGGAAACGTAAGGTAAAAAGGCAGGGAAGTCAAAAGGTAAGATTTGAGTAAACGGAGCGAAAGTTTGGGAGTGGTTTTTGGGCGATCGGGATTGGAATAGGGAAAAGTGTGTGCGGACGTATTTTGGAAGGAAACGGAGTAATAAGACGGAGTTGCTGAAAGTGAAAGTCGAAAAAAAGAGAAGCGGATGAGCTTTTAGGGAAAAAGCCGAGTTTGGAATGAATTAATGCATTGCCGAGTTTAATCTCCTGTAAAGGAAGCGGGAATGGACTTGAAACGCTGGATTCTGCGTGGCTGTCTATTCGGACTGCTGATCGTCCAACGTAAGGAAATATATGCTCGTGATTAATTCATAAGTAGGACTAGTTACAATTCGATGGTTAATATATTGAAAGGTTCAGAGTAACATAGGCTGCGGTCCAATCGGCGAAGGACAACACAAAAAGAGTCAAGTTTGTGATAGCAAAGTACGCGACAGTCAAATGGGAGACAGATAAATAGACGGCATTCAGCTCACCGAATTGAGAGAATATGAGGAATTTGGCTCGGATGGCTGCCTCCAAGGTGAAGTTTAACTATAAAGAATTATTCTACAGACCTGAAGAAAATTGTAATCGGCAGAACTTTTCGCATTATCACATCTGGCCTAAACATCTTTTCTATGCGTGAGAGGCAATTTTTATCAAAAAGCGCTCATCAAGCTTTATGAACGCTAATTAGAAAATTAAGCAATGATCGGACAATCCAACATAAAACCAGATGAAGTAGATTGCATAAAAATAATCGAATTTTTCTGAAATTCCAATTATATTTTGCAACCGGAGAGGCGAATGTTATCCTGGGATGGTATTTAAGCATATCCTGAAGCTTTGGATACACTTATGTTATTATAAATAATGGTATGTACTCCAAAAAAACATATTAAATCGAAGGCGTCCATTATTATCGATATTCTCAAGAAAAAAATCCATGTTGATTGTTGGATACGAGGTTGCTTTGAAACTATTTTGGGGAGTCAAACAAAAATAAGCTAAATTCTAATTGGAATTGGAACAGAAATATACTAAATTGAAGCAAAATTTGAGTAAATTCGTAAAACTGAAACAAATTATGTTTAAGTGGAGAATGTCGCGTAAAGATCGCGAAAGCCCTACTCAATAAGACCCATGCCGAGCAAACCAAAGTAATCAAAGCCATAAAAACATCCGTGATAGCTCCACTCGATGAGGAGTTCTCCGAACTTTAATATCAGTGCAAGAAAAAATAGCCCAATGCTAACTTAACTCAGCCCAAGGAAAAATTACAGCAATCCAATCCGGCATATAACTTCTCACCAAGCAACCGTTGGCTAGTAATTACCCTAATAAAAATTTACAAGACCATTTATTTGTTAGAAATAGATTTACAAGAGGAAGACTTATCTCATCAGGGAAATGTCGTCTGAACATTACGGGGATGACGGTAAATTGTACCAGGCCGCACAAATAAGACAAAAAATCGCGCACCAATTTTCGCGGGCCTCATTTCTCACTTTTATTTACAGGATGGAAGAGGAAATAACCCGAGGTTGAAGAAGCAGAGGTTTCTCGTCCATCCTTCAGAAAAACTAATTTCCCCCCGCAATAAGCAACTTAATCATCTAATTTTACGTCGCCGTAATCACCTTTGCCGCGAAAATTAATGTCTGGGACCAATCCTCCCGCAAACGTCGGAAATTTGTACAGAGGCGGAAAAAGAAAGCGCGGCATTTTTCCTCCATGTTGGAACAGCTTTCTCTAACGTGAGCCGTTCTAAAACAGCAATCCAGAAAGGGCGAGATGGAAGCGATTCTCGGATAATTTGCACCTAGCAATTAAGGCCGAAAGTGGTTCTTAATTGGAGCGAAAGAATTGCGAGGCCTACGGTCGTATGAGCGGGAGGCAAGCGTGGGTTTGCATTCGTCGGCGTGTCAATTAGTCCTGAGAGTTCAAGACACCGTGTGTTGAGACGATAAAGAGAAAAATGCGAGGAAAGGGGACATTAAAACGGTGAGGAGAGACAGAAAAGAGAAAGAACGAGAGCTTGCAGAGGGAAAGAGGTGATACATTATGAGTGGCGACGAATAAAGTTATGAAAGAGATTGAAAAAGTTTGCGAACAGGATGGACTGTGGAGAAAGTTCGTGGATACAAGAGATGAATAAAGTTAGAGGGAAAATGACAGGCTAGAGTACAATATTATAGACAGGTGAAAAGAAAATGGACAATGACCATAAAATGAAGTGTTGACAATAACTTCGTGGCGCAATGTCAAATGAAATTTTATTTAATAAATTTATATAATGAATGTTTTATTTTACTTCACCTACGTCAAAAATCTGCATTCGATGAAAGTTATAGATAGGATGTACGAAGATAGGTTTGATTGGAGTTAGTATCAATACTTTCAATCAGGAGCGTACCCAGGGTTCTTCCATTGGGGGATTTGGAGGTGCAGAGTAAACACTGCATTGCTTACTATCCAGGAACAGAAACACTTCGACCCAAAATCTAATGAAAAAAGAAACTGGTTTATCTTAATAGACATGCCCTGCGGTGTTTGTATGGAATAATTGCGAGAAGCAATCCTCTCGTATATTGTTGGTTCTGTTCACCAGGGGAAGTTTGAACCCCTAAAACCAACCCATTGGCTACGCATTTTCTTCCAAGCTAAATAATATTTGTCATACTAATTAGAAATGCTCCGTAAAATTCGTAAAATATTAAATTAGATCAATCAATAATGCGAATTCTTTGCCTATTGGTAGGAATTTTTTGTCTTGAGAACATGAGAGTTAAGACGAGAAAGCTTTGGTTATACTGCCTTGTAGAATGCTGTACCCTAGATAAAAACTCGCGGCAGTGATATCTGATTGTCTTTTCATTACAATTTAGCAAACTGAACTCTAATAGGGGCCACCGGATAGCCATGTGGGTTACGCGTTCGACTTTGGTGAAAGTGATTTCGGGTTAGATTCCCGGTGGGGGCTCAAGTACGAAATTACCTTAGCTGTCGAAGCACTTTTAAAATTAATCCCACTGCTTATGTGATGTATGGAAATTTTGAAGGCATGACAATTGAAATTAATGGTAGTGCCTGAAGAATATTGGAGGATGCAGAAGAGAAAGACATAGAGGAAGAAAACAAAATGAATGAGCATTCAGAATACTGGAAAATCTACTCGAACAGAAAAACAGCGGGAGTTGCGGAGAAAACCAATATTTTTCCTTCTCAAGATTTATGGAGACTAAGATTAGCAAAAGAAAATGAGGAAAACTGAAACGAAACAGAAGGGAATGAAATGTATTCAAGAGCCCCAAGAATGCTCTATTTAAGTAAGGAAAATTATAAGAGAGAAAATACCTGAGAATTTTCTGTGGGTTTTCCGTCTCTAAAAGGAGTCGATTCATATTTTACAAATATCCAGGAAGAGTAGATGTGGGTTGTGTAAATTATAAAGGAGAATCATTCCGTTTACCGCGTTATTTTTACGAAAACGCATTGTCATTTCCAAAAACATGGAGAAAAAATTTTCGGAGTTTAGGGGAAATTAAAACGGAAATTTACCCGAATTAAAGAGAAATTACTTTGTGGATATGTTAAATGGACGCCGTTTGTTACGAAGATCCTTGGGGAAATAGCACTTCCAGAGCTGCATTTTTCTCATTCTTTACTCATTTCGTCGGATTTATAACTTCGTACTCCTATCATATACAGCGTTTTTCTAGAAATCCTCTGAGGAATTTATAATCCAGTTGATTGCAGTAAATATGACGCAGCTCATTTCTCTTCATCCAAATTGATTCTCGAAGGATTTTATATAAAAGAATGTTCATTCTTCACCATTAACAGAATCTGAGGATCAACACTTTTTTTCCTTTAATGGGACACGAATTATTCAACCGTAATCGAAGCATAATATTAATTTTTTTCTTATTATCCAGAAATATTTGTTAGTAAAAATTGATTTTTATTACTAATAAATAAACGTTGATGGTGGTAAATATGAGTTAATTGTTTATTTGGGGTATTCAAGAATCCTAAAATGCTTCATTGCAAATCAGGGAGTCTAAAGGCAACGATCTAATTCATTAACAGCCGTTTTCCAACTTTCTTTTTCTTTCGGCAAAGCGCTCGTTAGCTAAAAACTCCGATTCCTGCATTTTAAACAAAAATAATTCTTTTCTCTCTCTTACCTCTTTATGCTTTCAAAAATTCTTTTGAGTTATTCATTGTAGTTATCTCGCAAAGGATTTATGAAGACAATACCTGGGAGTACAGAATCACATTCCTAAAGGAAAATGTGATCCATTTTTAGTAATAAAGTAAAATTCATTATTCAGATTAGACTTAACACAAATATGTAAACGTTATGTGGTCGTTTTACCTTCACCTTGTTCTTAAGAAGTTTTAAGGTTGAATTTATATGTTTTCATATCATATTTACTGTAAACTAGGGAGACCAACTAGGGGACTAACTATTATATCTGAATTATTGAAATTGAAAAGTAGAATCGTTGTGGTTTGGTCGCACCTCATAGAAACTTAAGAAAATAAAATTCCCAACCACTATGCTGTAGTGTGACCGGTCGCCAGTAAGATTTTTATTAATTATTTCCAAGTGCAATTCATTTTTCAACTAAATCATTCATTAACTAAATATGTATCTTTATTTTTAAACCCCGACTAAGATACATTTCTTTACTTGAATTTGCTTATGCTAGTATTTGGAGATTTCGCAGTTTGTTGACAAATTTTCGTGGCAATGAGAAAGGAAGGTCGAATCACCACCAACTGAAATCTAATGAGAGATTAAAAAGGTTGAAAAGAAAACCTTTTCAACTCAAATTTCTGAGAGACACGACGTAAAATAACGTGTCAGAGACTGAAAGAGAACCTAATTAGTAAAGTCAATCTATTAAATTTGAATAAAAATACACCCAGTTTTAAAAGTGTATTTTTCTGAGGAAAGATTTGCGAACGGCTTGCGAAACGGCTTAAGGAGTATTTTCTGTTTATTCACCCAGTTTTAAAAGTGTATTTTTCTGAGGAAAGATTTGCGAACGGCTTGCGAAACGGCTTAAGGAGTATTTTATGTTTATTGAGTCAGTATGTAAATGCTAACCAATATTGCTGCTTATATTTGTCTAATTAACGAGCACTGTGAACTATTTATTAATTTCAGCATATCAGTTGTTGCGGTACGAATGACAAGCTACAGCGTTTACATAAATAATGATTCTGATATAGATTCATCCGAAAGAATTATTTGCTTGAGTAAAATTAAAATGCAGCGTTGGTACCAGACGTAGCCAAGGTGGTGGTTTTTAGGGTTTAAACCTCCATCTCAATGAGAACAAAGCAACCGATTTACCAAAGCATGCAAAATGATGGAATCTTGTATGTATGCCATAAAAAAGACACTGGAAACTCGCAGGGTATACATGTTTATATAAACCAATTTACATTTTCATTACATTGAGGGCGGAAGTATTCCCAACCCAGGATTTTCGGCAATGCAGTATTTACTCTGCATTGCCGACTATGCCGACTAGCAATGGCTCTGAAAACCCATAATATAGACAACTCCTGGCTACGCCCCTGGTTGGTACAACGATTTCCAACGCCACGAAGCTTCTTTTCAGACATATTTCTTAAAACCACACCCATACCTAAAATAGCGTCCCCATTCACTCCATCCGTCGCACTTCAGCAGCTTTAATCACCCTTAATAGACACACATAGTGTGAAACACGAAAGTTGGGGCTGAAAGACACTTTCCTGGGAAATGGAAGTACACAACCAAAGGGAACATTTACTCCTTTCTTATCTCGCTAAAAATGACGTTACGTCCTCGCCGGAGAAAAGGGAGCTAAAAATAGTCGGAATGGATGGGAAGAATATTACGTTTGCGGTGGACAGAAAAAGAAAAACCCTCCTGCGAGATGGAAGTAGCAGGTGAATGAAGATTCGCGGCGTGGGCTTCTTTTGATGGGCTTTTTTGGAGGAGAGTTGGAGAGCGGGGAAAAATTGCCGAGGGAAAGGTTTAGTGCGTAGGAGACCAGTCTGAGAGGCCGTTTTGGATTGATTGAGTGAGGATGCTACCGCTTTGTGCGTCCGCGAATGGGGCGGCCCCTTTTATTTCCCTTTTATTTTTAATTTTCGATTGAATTTTTCATGAAGGACCCGATGCGTGAGCGCGTAAACGGCATTTCCTTTCAGTTATCGATTCCGCGGTTTACGATTGCGTTTCTGAGGTTTACTCTGAGGCTGTAAAACCGGAACTGAGGGTCTATTAGTCTTTGAACGATTGAGCTTTAAGTTGGACGCGTTGACGGAATGAATGAGTGTTTGGCTTCTTTTTAGCGGAACCGTCTCGAATTTATTGGTGCTCACGACCAAGGATTCGTGAGGGATTGAATGTTAAATCGGCCACATTGGATATATGAATCTCTTCGTAACTTCCTGTGTGTAAACTTAAACGGCAGCATGAAATTTTATTTGATATACTGAATTATTAGGTATGTTTCTTCAGCAATGCTGTCAAAGGAAACGATGTCGATTTGGTATTTTTCTTTAGGGTTAAGACCATAATTTTCTTCACGGTTTATATAGAGGCAAAAATACATCTTGTTTTACTCCAATTACATGTTTAACGTTGCGACTTAATAATAAAAGTTCGAAAGAAAATCATGTCTGTCAGTCAATCTTGCTTACAGTTTAGATAAGTTAAAAAACATTCTCGAAATCTGTCGGTATGAAAGGTGCTCTCTGAAAGGTTTTACTTATGTAATTTTTCCACTCGTTTACAAAACAAAGTTTTTTTTATTTTCTGTGATAAGACTTCCCATGAAGTCCTGAGCATAAATATTTCATCAGTAATATTTTCAACTGTATCGGGATTCTTAACGAAAGAACTCTTTTTGGGTGATTCATGATGTCTAGATAATATTCAAAATTAACATTACAGAGTTACTGTTCCGTTATGGATATTTATTCAAGGTTGGTAGTTTATAACATATTGCAAATTAGCTCATTAGAATCGCTAACTGATCTCCGTGTTAGAACTCTGCGGTTAACAGATTTTCCAAAAAGTTCGTCGATAATCTGATCTCTCTAACGGAGCGAGTTCTGAATAAGGGAATGTAAATTTCTAAATGGTGTGAAGGGTCAAAAGTTCACTTCGGGGTAGCCCGCATTCGTTTTTAATCGGGAACATCGAGAGCGATTGGTGCACGATTAGTCAGCCCAATAAGCCGAATATAAATTTGTGTGCTTTGTACCGGTCACCTAACTCTTGGCGTCAGGTCCTGCGTTGCCTTAACTTAGAAATTACTTTTATTCGCGTAAAAATAACTATAGTATAACTTTAATCTCCATGATATCGACTGACTAAATAACATATTTAAGAAACGAGCTAGAGATAGTGACTCTTGTAGCAGTTTAATTAGTATTACGCAAAGAAATTCGTTACATCAGTTAGTTAAAGAGCTTACCAGGGAAATATGTATATTAGATCTCCTCCTCACAAATACGTCCGAGCGAATTGTAAATATGTCTGTTTGCGATGAATTATCAGGTCACCAATTCGTTGTTATAGATTTGGCAAAATGTATCTGTTTGTGAAAGATGATTTTAATAGATTTAAAATATTGGAACTTGTTTGTACTGCGAATGCGTGACTTTATGGGTACATTTTACCCTTCAAATATTCTAAACAAAATAATTATCCTAGATGGTATAAGGAAAAAAAAAGATCTTATGTGATTACTTAGATGAGAATCCTAAAGCCTTCTGGTCCTACTTGCATGAGGTCCAAGGTAAATATCAAACGGTTGGTTCATTAGAAAATACTAGCGGGAATGTAAGTAACGATACCAAGGGTCAAGTAAACATCTTAAGTAATTTTTTTTCGTAGCTTATTTCCGTCCAATAATATATTAGATACCCTACCGGAAGCTGATGGGTCTGCAGCCATGTCGAAAATCACCTTCAGAAAAGACCGTAGACATATGTAGATGTAGATAAGAAGCTTGGTGTGAACGTCGAGAAATGTGTAGCAATGACCTAGTCCCCCAACCGTAACCTAAGCCGAACCCACTTTCACATTACAGACGCAATGTTAGAATTCGTAACTCAGTATATATATTTCTGTGTCCTTTTCAGTCGTACGTTGTCGTTTAAAATACACATTCAAGATGTTGTGGTCAGCAGGTAGGTAGTGTGTGTCAGCTGTTTGGACTTATATTTGAGTATATGTAACCGCGTTCTCAGGGGTACTAAATCTGGTGTCAAAGAGGTGGATTTTTTTTTCGCTTGTCCGTCCGTTACTTGAGTATTATTGCGTATTATGGAATCCAACGAGAAAGGTCTTATCTTGGAGTTATAGCGCGTACAACGAAGAGCGGCTCGTTTCGTTATGGGAGATAATAGTTTTAACAGCAGTGAATCAGAGATGATTGATTGTTCCGATCAGACTTACATTTGCGTTGATAAAAACATTATCATTTTCATATCTTTATATCTGTACTTTACAAGAGCGATTTTCGAGACCAGATAACGAGATTTCGCGAGATTATAGCGAGAACGAGCAGCTATGTATATTAGTGCTCATTTTCCAGACAGTATTAGGAACACCAATCAGGTATAGTACTAGGTACGGCGTTTTCACACCCCCGGCCGTACTGTATACGGCGGGTTGCAGTGTACTGATGTAGATGTAGCCGCAAATCCATATGAGGTTTTCCAGCATGCTTCGCTGCGATAACTACGATTCCGCTGCATCCCTGGCTATGACTTATGAAATTCACATTCAAAATCTACACCCAGGGGTCACGTTCCCTAAATACATCTTCTTTTTCCGCCACACAAACCCACGCCATCGAGCATCCTCCCACGCACCCATCGATTAGTAATAGCTGCTGAAACAATAATCACTTCCGAGATGCTACGCGGTTTCGCTGCATTTTCCTCAGACCGGGCGACCTTTCAACACTTTTAAAATGCATCATCCTCTCGGATGCAGAAGCTCTTCTGCTTTATTCACCGTAATGGTGAACAATTGAACAACGCCCTTTGCTTCGTCACAATGGGGAAGGAGCACGGAATGGAAAAGGTCTTTGACTCGCAGTTAGGAGTGTCGCAGATAGAAATGACCTTAAGAGTCAAGCGGCTGTCTTAAAAATCTCCTCATGAATAAAAAATGAGCAATTCTCTGGCCGCCTAATTAACACGCTGGATCCGGAAACCTAGCGGAGAAAACCTTGCGGAACGTTCCTCTTTAAATATAAATGGTCGAGTCGGGGCCCTGCGGAGAGGGTTTTAATGCGCCGGTTATAACAACGCCCTCCGACGTACATTTTCTGAAATATTAGGGATAAAGAGGCAAATGACCTCCTCACGAGATCTCGCTGGATGTGATAGAAATCAGAGCGCTCTAATGAGAGGCACAAGTGGTCTCGTGCGTACGGGGCCGATCTCCAGCATTCCGTGGTCACTCATTTCCCTCTTTGATTTCCTTCGAGGGTTTTTCTAGGGAAAAATCGATCTGGTCGTATCTATGGAGACTAGGGCGGCCGCGCTCCAGTGTCTCGGAAAACTGCGGTCTATCCACGTCTTGTTAATGGCTCCATTCTCGTTGCTACGCGACGTCAGGGAGAGAGAAAGCGCAATAAATTCCGGGCGTATTAAAGTGGAGAGGACGTATTATCCAACGATAGTGCAATTATAACGATGCTATTAATTTCCATAAAAATCGCAAAGTTTTTATCTACATAGTTGCCCATTGAGCGATTTTTCGTTAGATATAGCCAGAGGCGTTACCAAGGCGGTTGTTTTGTGGGTTCAAACCCCCCTATATAATCAGAGCCTACAATAATGAAATATGTGGGCCTTTTGCTCTTGTGTCATATTGGAAAGCAGAAATTGTGATAACCATGTATGGTTAGTAAAGATCGAAAGATATGTGACAGATACAGATGCTTCCATTTTCCCCCTCAATTTCGTGGCCAATCAAACTCATAAGATAGACAAACCTTGCACTTATCATCCGGTAAAAGATCTTAAACTGCAGCCCAAATTATTTTGTTACACAATGAAGGTTCTACCGTATATTCTTCAGCTTTTAAATCATTTGTTTCGTCAATTCCGCTGTATTTTGGTCTAGCTGGTAGTGACGACGTAATCAAAGCCTGCGTTTCCTTTCTATGAGCTGCCAGTATAACGGTAGTGTATGCCGCTAGGAATGAATCGTTCTTCCTCCACATTTTCAGAATTAATGCCCGCTCTGCTGCTTTAGTTTTGCTACATTGAATATAGGTAACATATCAGTTAAGTTGAGAAATATATAGCTTTTGCTATGCAAATATATGCAGAGGCGATGGGGGCCTTACTAATTACTTTCACAGAGGCCAATGGGGTGGCTCTAGGGATTCAAATCCCTCATGAGAACATAGCCAGCAATAAACGGAAGTTTAAGAAGATGGTCTCTCACAGTCATGTAGGACAAACACCGCTGGAGATTTGCTGGGTATATATGTTAAATTAAATCAGTTGTAATTTTTTGCAGATATTGGGCGGATGTATTCAAGCACTGGATTTAAGGAATGCAAGGCTTACTCCATGCCTCTGAATCTCCCCATGGTCATATCTTGGTACGCCTCTGGATTTGCGACTGTTTTCTTCTTTTAAGGGACCCTTTTCCTGTTTTCGCTACGTCTTTTTCTCTATGAATTACGCTCTATTACGTGTACCCTCTGCCTATTAATAAACAAAATTTTCACGAAGTCGATATTAGAAGGCGTTACCTGTGGGAAGTTAGGTAATAATAGGGTTTTTGCATTAACATTGGCGCACACGCAAATTACATTGTAAATACGTACTAAACCGAGGATATATGAGTTTGAATCAGAGCATAAAATCGATTACAAAAACTGCTACCCCGATGGAGTTGGGGTTGATAATCTGAGAAAAATCAATATAAACTTCCTTGAACAATCCTAAAGAAGAACTTCACATACGATTAAATATTCCAAAGCTGTTTGCGTACGCGTGAACATATTTCCCACCACAGACCATCTGTGGCAGTAGGTTTGATAAATATCCATTGTATTTTAATTCGAAGAATCTCTTGTATTGAGCGAGTTCGAAACTCTATACGGTGCGTTGAAGGTGGAATAAAATTTCAATACTTACAAAAGTCGCCGTTTTTTCTTAATTTCACCAGTATGGATACGATAAAAGGATGTAAATCTAGAAAAGGTACTTCGTCGCTAACAACTCGAAATGACAGATTGCATTTTATATTTAAGATAAATGAGTCTCCCTGTATTGAAATATAGCAATTTTAAATTAAATGTACGAATGAAAACTCTGCAGTCTCCATGATTTCGTACGAAGACTACAATTCACTCTTAAGATATAGTTCCCCATATAATTTTCTCCCTTATGCTTCACGCCCTGGCTAATAAAACTAATTTTTAGCTAAATGTTATTCAAGAAAACCAGTGAAGCTGACTTTGCAAGTAAATGCGTGAGCCTAAGAAAATCCCCAAGGAAAAACGGCTGTGAAATATCTGACTGAAAAAAGTCACCAACCTGTCTGACCTTTCTCATGTTCGTCTCTCCTTGGAAATGTTTGCAAGTGGACGGCTTTAGACACAAAGTTACCTTCGCCCTTTCTCTTTTGTTATCCTTAAGGGGAGTTATCTTTTCCACCTTTTGCATGGTCGGTGCTTCTATGAGGATTTTGACCGTAGACGATACGATATAGTCGGAAGCCGTTGCCCACAAAGTCTCCCAAAGCGGTATGTCTGAATGTTCTGGATCGATTGGCTAAAGGATCCTCACGGAAAGTGGAAGATCAATCTTGGTCCTTCCAGACATTTTTAACGATTATATATTATTACTATTAGGTATAAAAATAAAGGTACCTAATACTTTCCACAGGATATATACAATTTTGAAGAGTAAATTCGACGGAGCGGCGATTTACTTTGTAGTATTCCATGACAGGTGTTGAAAAAATAACCACTTTTCAGAGAGAAACTGGTAAATTTAATCATAAATTACTTTGCTAAATACTACATTGAAACACTATTTTGCAAAATACTACTTGAAAATGACGCTTATGCGTCGAAACATGTCGTGTGTCTGAAGTAGTGAGTTTATGTGGTATTTTGCAAAGTAATTTTTGATTAAATTTACCAGTTTCTCTCAGAAAAGTTATTTTTTCAACACCAACTTTGAAGTGACTAGTTTCGTATACATGTAGACATCTTCAGAACTGAAGATGTCCACATATCAGGCCTGAGGATTTTTACATGTAAACAAATTGCTTCAACATTATATATATTTTCTATGGAAAGTTCTTTTATTTCTTTAGTATGCTTCCCTTCCATAGTGTTAAGCTTGGACTTATTAGATGCATTACTATTACTGTTAGGATAGTACACAGTTGAATTTCTGAAAGAAAACATGTTGCAGATGATTTTCGTGGGCATCCTTTTGAGAAAATGTTAGACTATTAGATGAAAGAAAAAACTGCATATGTCCTGCTCCCTGGCGACATTGAATCCTTCGTAGATTTTGAAGGTTGAGAAACTTTTCGAGTTGTTTTTGACAAAACTATATATAGCCGTTATATGCTATGGTTGAATTTTAAACGGAAAGAACCACGGGTGGAGGACCCGCATATTATAATATAAACCCTTTAAGCGTTCAGGGCGTCTTTTGTGACGGAAACGCAACATTTCTCTGCAGCACAAGAACTAAATTAATTTCCGCCATAGCCACCTTAATTCTTCGGCTTGAAGCGTAATGCCGCCCATCATTAACGAAATAACCCCTCGGAGAAATTGAAAATGAACATCATCCCGGCTAAATTCATTCGCGTGATAATCCGCCTCAACGTCCGCAGTTCAAAAATTCAACGTGTCTTTGGCACACGTCAGCCGTTGGGATGGCCTTTTTCACGGCATTCGAGGGTCGCTTGACTCCCTGGACGCTAAGCCGAGAAGTGGGTAACTCTCGGGGAAGGGTACCCGGGCAAATGTAGCGAGGACGTTGTGTGTACTTCCTTCCTTTTCAGGGGAGTAGAAAGTGGAATCGTATCTATTCCAAGTGCGCCCAAGGGAAAAAGGGGTCCGAAGATGTGTATAAAAGATATCGGGAACGGGAGGTAATCCTTGCGGGAATGTAATATTAGACGGGTCGAATTGGTCCTGCATATATTATTGGAAGAGGATTTTCTATGAGGAAAGATGGACGAAATATTACGCGGATAATTCACGGTTTCAGCATGGTGACGGTGCATGATGTTGAGGTTTATATCAGTGCATTGATCATTAGGAAGATGCTGAAGAAGATTGGAATCCGACCTAAGTATGGCACCTCTCTCGTGATGCTGATGTTTTAGGTTCTGGATTACAATTTCTATTAGCAATTAAGTATAGGAATTTTGGCGTTCATGAATCTCTTCTTTCGCAAAAATCCTAGACATGTTAAAAAAGAAACAGAAAAGTCTGACCGTACGTGCCTTTTCTTGTGAGAATATTCCTTTTTAAACCTTCCAATCAGGTCTAGTCTTTATAACCTGACAAGGAAAATGCAGGCACTTCTTGCATTGAAAAATTGGTATCTGTGTAGAAGAACATTATGTCTTGCAGAAAATTGTGTACAATTGATTTTTAGACCTATGGTTTGGTGAACCTTTTCACATTTTAATAGACTATACGGTTTTGCCTTGGTTGTTATACTAGCGTTGATAATGAAGTTCTGTATGGACGCTGTTGGTGGAAAATAATTAAACAAGAGGGAGAAACTTCGTATTTTCTCACAAAATATTTAATCTTCAAGTGGGTTTACGGGCGTGCTTGCATCTTCATGGTTATTTTGAACTACATCATACTATGGATGTATTTTTTGGTTACATAGTTGTTATTACTTGAAGGGTAACCAAAATGAAGCATTTCCAAGTTCCACCACACTAGACTGTTGAGAAGGTTTGCTTGATCTTAAAACCAGATTAGGCATATTTAGGACAAGAATAAATAATTTTAATTTAGAAGTTTTGTTCTAAGAAAGTATCAGTGCATGGAAATCTCTCTGAAAAAGAATCATTAATATTACTTGCTTGCTTAATATTATTGCTACATCACTTCCACGATTACATAAAATTAAGGAATCCGTTATTACAAGTGAGACAATATCAGTGAAAATGAATTTATTGTGATTATTGATTTTAGTATGTATAGCTGTTGGTGTATGTACTATACGTGTTAAGTATATTTTTACTATCATTACAATTTCAAATGAAGTTTAAAGAGGCCTCCGAGTGGACTTGTGAGTAACGCGTTTCACTTTGGTGAAAGCTATTCTGGGTTCGATTCCCGGTGTGGGCTAACGTGCGAAAATGCCTCAGTTGCAGAAGTACTTTTAAAATTAACACGGAATTTAAAGATGAATCAGTCTTGTTTATCAATAGCTATATGAATTACGCGAAGTAGTTGAGATGGATATTATCATGTATACTTGAAACAGATACACGTTATGAGATTTACGTGTTATTAAAACAGCTGTAACTTGTAAACGCATCACTTTCAACGAGGAATCTTTGAAACCAGGGTCCAGGAGTAATCACTGCATATTCTACAATCAGGACCTGGAGTACTTCAGCCCAAAATCAAATATAAACTGATTTATTTCTATTGGATACCCTGCTAATATCAAACGGTGCTTGTTATCATCATATTCTGTTCTCTTGTATGCTTGCGATTGTTGTTGGCTTTGTTCTCATCGGGAGTTTGAACCCACAAAACCACCTCCTAGGCTACGCCTCTGCTTGACACCGTATCGTTCTTTCCTGGAATCCTTTGAGGATACACTTCCACGGCACCTGCTGCATATATTGACGAGTGCCAGTGGCCATTGCCACGTGCCTATTACCCATCAACGGGAAGAGAAGGAAATAAGAGATGAGCAATTCCGGAGGAGTGCGAATAAATTGAGGAAAAGTAGGGCTGGAAAGTTGGGTAGAGAGATAGGAATGGGTTTCAGAGGCCGTTCCTTAGATGGCTTTGGGCCTTGGACGTGTCACATAATGGAAAACGAGGAAGAGATTTCCATTGGGTGGGTTCATACTAGAGGCTTTGAATGAGGTGGAATTCAGGTGGCTTGGATGTGTGGATGAATGGCCCTCGCCGGATGGGGTGGCGAAAGCTACGTTAAAGGGGAAAGAGTAGGATTAAAGTTTAACTTGAGTGTCGAGTGTAAGGTTCAGCGAAAATTTAGAGTTTCACGTTAGAAATTGATGAAAGGACTTGCAGGGTAAGTGATCTACTTCGGATATCATGGTTTCGTACGTGGTGCACTCAGAGTTAATTTCTCTCATTTAAAACGCACTGGATTGAAATACGCAATTTTATGCGCGAGATGTTTATTGAAATGTGTCTTCATTGCTAAATTGTTCATAGAAACAATGTTTTGCCCAGAGCAATTGACTGTATGTGTTGTATACACAAGATTCTATACACAAGAGCGTAAGTCACTCACAGGACTTCGTCGATCCCGAGGTTGATTCAAACACAAGAGATTGAATGCTTAGAGAAACTAATAGAGTTGAAAATCGTCATTTAAGGCAAATAATAAACTCTGTATGGCAAAGCCTTGCTACGTGGAATGCCATAGTAATCGAAATTAACCTCTCATACACGTCCACGGCAAATTTAATTTTGCGACATGTGTATGCCATTAATTCATGGCGTACGTAAATGCTTATATTTTCATTTCTCCCTCATCTATTTAAATTTTGCCCCTACTATCAGTAGATTTCCAAGGTTTTCAAAAAATTAGTTTTTTAAATATAATATTTCTTTCTTTTTAATGCATTTTTAATATTTTAATTCTAAATGCTCATTCGTGAAAACTTTCTATGACATAGAGTAAGATGTAAGAAGGGATCACCCCCCCCCCTCGCAAGCAAGGGGGGAAGGGATGTGTCAATATCGCCCTGAATTAAAGTCGTTTTGTTGTAGTTGTTGTTATTACTGTTATTGTCATCATTAGTAGTAGTCAATGAAACGGTTTCAGGCGTTACCTTGTGGAATTTCTACGTAACGGAAATAAACTAGATATTTGTGCAATTCCACTAGAAAGACTTTAATGCGACCTAGGTTTCACTACACTGGTAGCATCATCAGGCAAACATTTACAAAATGGTAAGTCCTTATATACTCATAAGTGAGGGGGAGGGGTTGGAAGGGTGGCGCCACTGGTGGCTGGCAAAGGGATAGCTAGGAGTGAGATCGGTACAATTATTCGTTTACGAGGCATACATTGTTCCTAACGGCTTGCACAATATCGAGTTGTTCCAACACTTCGGTCCTCTTCGTTGATGTTTCCATGTGGAGGAAGTCTAGGTTGAACTCGCTGTTATGGCCATGGCTTAGAAGATGCTCGGCGAAGAGAGAATATTCCTTTTTGTTCTGGAAGCACTTCTGATGTTCCTTAGTCCTTGTTTCTATCTATAATTTCTATTATAAATACATTACTATAATATCTCTTATAAATTCTAATATCTATTAGTCCTTACTATAGACACTGCAGGGCAATCTTGGCATTTTGACCTATAAACTCCACTGTTTTGCAAAGTATCATATTTGATGAAAAGCCTCATATTTGTTGGTGTGTAATAACTAATTTTGAGGTCATCTTTCTGGATAGTATTCGCTAGTGTGTGGGAAATGATGCTTAGGTATGGCAATTCGCACCATTTAAACTGGATATGTGTTTTATTGCCTGCTTTGCTCTTAACTTTCGTATACGTTATCAACTGTCTCCTCCCCGCAACCGTTGGCAATCGCAATATCTTTTATCGTGCGAACCTAGCCCTCAAAGTTAAAGGGTGACGAAGGAATATTTAATAATCTGTGTACAATTAAATAAAAATCAGCCATTTTTTGCGATGTGGGATGTCGAAAATCTGCAGGAATATTGGAATCATTAGTGTTTGATTTTCTGTGAATTGCAAATTAATGTTTGTTTTCTTTTATTAGGATACTGACATCAAGAAAATTTATGATTTTATTATTACTGTGCTTCAAAGTAAATTTAATGTTCTTGAGGATGATTAAAAAAAATAAAAAACTATTAAGTTATCTTCTTGCACCTGTCCAACAACAGTGGATATCGTCCACTTACCTCTGCTCACCTGCTGCTCGGTATGAAGCGTTACACTGTTATAAAGCATAAATACAATTCTATCTAATCAGTAGAAAGTTTTTATTCTTCTTCCAACTAGGAGAATGCTAATTAATCAAAAACCCAAAAGTTCCAAAATGTTCAGTATTTTTCCCTCAAACCTATCATATATCTACAACAATTTCTTTTGCGCATAATGTCATTACCGTTAAGGAGAGTTTATTGCGATCTCTGCCGTAGTGAAATATTAACTGGAAAATTGGCTACGGACGTTGGACACGTGTAGCCACACAGACAAGAAAATAAATTAATCAAAAATTAACTAACGCCCAGCCTAACGATGAGTAGCGGAACTATTGCTAATCGTTAAACTTGAATCGCAGTAAACACCTTATCCCTCAACTCCCTTCCTAATTACTTATCGACGAGGCGACGCGATTTTAAATTCGCTTCTTCTCCCTCCTTAATTGGAAACGAATTAGCAGGTGGGAATTCCTGGATTATGGGAAATAGAATGCTTTAGCGAGCAGTATTTAATTTCGGCTAGCGCTCTAATTGGTCATCGTAATCGAAATTAGGATTTCATCGAGGAAAGGATTTCTGAATGAGATTTCCTGTGAAATATTAAAGGATGTTTTTTCGAGATGATTTCGACACTCAGTTACGGATACAGATTTAACATTCCTATGATTTAAATTGCCGTATTAGAATTTACGACCTAATTGTTCGTGAAATTTTACGTTTAATTACTGTTTTTGATTCAAAATGCACGTCTGTAGTATTGAAAATACACTACGTAATTATTCGTGTGGTTTCAAGTGTAAATACTTCTTCGAATTTAAATACCTAATTTTTCTGTTGAAAACATACGTTCAGTAATGAGCACGCGTTCATTAGTAAATGGAAACATAAAACGCACGCGACTTTGGAGAGAGCAAGATAAAGTCTCTTACGTTCAAGATACTGTTCAGGCCCTTCACGTTTTTATATCTCTCTCTTTAAATACGTAACATACCTACATAATGCCATGCTCTCTTTTTATTATTTTGACCCGAATTTCATTAGGATCGCATTCATCGCATCAAACGGATCTTCATCGCCCCAGAGCAACACATATTCCCATCTTTGACGTATTTGCGAGTTATAATTTTCACACATTATCAATTACATTACGTGCATTTGTTTCCTCTTTGTCTCATTTACGTCTTTTCGACTGATGCTTTTACATAATTGGCGATGATGTAATTCGTTTAGGTTAGTTTCTTATAATTGGATGCACTACCCTCCACCAAACTTGTCGGGAGAATCGGACACACCCAAAACCATTTCCCAACAACAAAGATGCGATTAAGCCGCGACTCGAACCCGGGACCTAGGAGTTAGCGTACCAACACCCCAACATCTCCACTACGGACCGCGGAGCAACATTTCCCGATTTCAGCGAATTATTTTAGATCTTAGTTGCATCTTGCCCTCCATTCAGCACGTGCAATCACGTTCTCTTAGTTCACTAGTAATGCACGTTTTCTTTATAACCTGTTTGATTTATTTCTGAATCAAAATATCATTCCGTTGGTAAACGACCTGAAGCCCATATTATCTCCTTAATTCACGTAACACGCGAACGAGTATAGTTTTGTGAAAAGCGAACTGAAGTCATTATACTTTCCAACTACATCTTAGCTACTTCTTAAGGCGGATCTAGTCTACATAGGCACTATCAAAAATAAATCGGTAACTCCGCTGCTAATACAGTCACGTGTGCATAGAATTTGCGAATTATGTTCTGGGCTGCTTAGCCTCATCACGAGTGTACAGTGCTAATCGCAGTACTTAGAACAAGCAAAAACTTTCGTTTTAATATATGAAATGTATAGAAACATGCTGCTATGAATGAATCACATACTTTCATTTAAATACGTACAATCGATAGAAAAAAGGCTACAATTATTTCAAATTAATATTTGCTTTTATAGGGTTGTTTTCTTATCATTATAAGACAAAGTTCTCTATCGTCATCTGCAGAGAAGTCCAACAGGTCAACGACACAAGACCAAAATAAGCCAAAAGTGGTGGTTTTGACTTCTGCTTGCTAATAACGTAACTTCATTCGTTGGATCCTAAAAAAAAATATTATATGAAACAAAGGGCGGAAAAAATTACCAAGAAGCACAATTTAGGAGTTGATTAAAACGTTTACAAGGGAATATACGTATTGATGGATAGAATTGATTAAAATATTAGAAGCCAAGTCTTACTATTTATGATATCCCTGGGTAAATGTTCTCCTGCGAATTGAATTTAATCCTCATGGGTTAGTCGTTAAGAGACTTCCAATGCGTCAATCTAATGGGAGGATGCCAATTACGTAATCAAGAACGTAGTACTGAATATTTCGCTGGAGAAATCAACGAAAATTCATACTTGTGAGATACAGAGGTTTAGCTGCGCAAACGGAGAAAGATCATCAGCCCTTTGATGAACCAAACACGTCACTTCAAAGGCTCAAAGCAAAACGTTTTATATCTCAACCATTTCAAGGGATCAAAAGAACACAAACCGCCAGCGTAGCTTTCAAATATTAGAAATAGATTTATCTATCAATTAACTCCGTCACCTTTTTCTACCTTCGACTGAAATCGGACGCCAATGAGATATTCGAAATGGCAATCTTGGTGTGTAAATGTGTTGCCCCTTTAAAGGCGTAGTTAATGGGAAACATATTCATACCCGATTAAGATATTCTTTACGTGCAAAAGAGACTGGATTGAATTAAAAAGATCTATTTGAATCGTTGCATCAGTAGACATAGCGAAACCTTGGGCAAAGTAAGGAACTGTTCAAAGGAAGCGGGATTTCAATGGCGCGCTCAGGTGTCTGTGTAAACGAACGTTTCTCGCAAAAATATCAAGTAAATCCCTAACGTTTGATCTCTGCTTTCACCTCCGTTATCATATCCGCAGACATATTAATTTGATATGTCCGCGGATTAAAATTGAATGAGAAATATATTTCGTGAAGCTACATTAGGCGGTCGCCATCGTTCGCAGTGAGAAACTATGGTGATGTCCCGGGTTCGATGCCCTGTGAAGGCTCACGTGTGAAATGACCTCAGCTTTGAAAGCACTTCTAAAAATATTACCCCGGGTCGCATTCAGGATTAGTCCTTGAGTGTTGAGAGAGTATGGAGCCATGGAGTAAACACTCGGTATGCGTAGAAATACTTCCTCAAAAAATATAATAAGAATATAAACTTATACATTTTACCATATGCACCCTGAAAATCTCCAGCGGTGTTTGTATGAGAGAGTATGGAGCCATGGAGTAAACACTCGGTATGCGTAGAAATACTTCCTCAAAAAATATAATAAGATTATAAACTTATACATTTTACCATATGCACCCTGAAAATCTCCAGCGGTGTTTGTATGGCATAGTTGCAAGAGGTAATCCTCTCTCATGCTTTCGTTTATAGTTAGGGGTGGAACCCCCAAAATCATGCCATCGGATACGCCTCTTCTTCCAAGTGATGACAAACTAAAATTATATTTTGGAATGCTTGTTACTTGAAGTTAAAATAATTAGCAAAAATTTAGTTGGGAGTTTGTAACTGATGTCACCGTAGCCACTGACATCTAAAATCGTGATTTAGATTTATATCCAATTAGTAACCTCATATATTTTTAACCCTCCGTTACTCGCGCGGGGTGTTGTGGACACCCCAGCATCTCTTTTAAGTCGAAGCTTCGTTGGTGTTGCCGTTTATGACCTCTTCTTTTCAGTAGCTGGAATGGGGTGTGTTTTCTGTCATTTCCCAAAAAATCCGCCGTTTCCCTTGTTATTTGCTAGAGTGAAGACGTTTTTTGT
>KZ309604.1:1699-18884 GCA_000376725.2 Ladona fulva
AAAGAAAGGAAAGGAAAAAGGGAAGAGTCACTGCACTATTGTCCATCCTCGAACTGACGATGACCACTGACGTGCTCGACGTAGATGTCTCTGGACCATCGGATGACGTCAGAGACCACCAGTCTCTTCATAGTGGTGGAGTATCGCCGGGAGATGCCCAGGCCCCTGAGAACGGTGTCGTTCTTTGGGTCCCAAGAGCCCAGGCTCCCGACGACAATTGCCTCCACCGAAGAGTGGAGACCCTCCTTCTTGAAGTGTTCGGCGAGCGCGGCGTACTTTTCCTCCTTTCTCCGCCGCGCCTCCTCGAGGGCCTCCCTGGTGTTCTCGAAGGCGATGGTCACGTCGACGATCTTCGCCGAGTTCCCCACACCGTCTCGTCCCGCGGTGAAGAGCAGGAGATCCGGACGGATAGGCTGAGGGTACTCTGGAACTGTCTGGTTGACCCTCAGCACATCCTGCTCCTGCCCGCGGCGTCCTCTGATAGCGGTGGCAATTCGATTCAGGACCCCATCGTGGCGGAGCTGCCAGGCCCGCGCGTGAACCTTGCAGTGGTTCAGGACATGGGGCAAGGTCTCATCCCCATGTCCGCATCGCCGGCAGCGCCTGTCACCCTCCTTTGTCCATCGGCGACAGGCATTTAGGGTCAGCACGTCAAGCCGCGCCTGGTACACGAATCTCCAGTCGCAGAACCTCGTGTACCGTCCTCCCCCGTTGAAGTGGTTGCAGGAGGTAGAGCTGCTGGAGGCCAGGAAGGCCTTCCCCTGATCAGGTTTCCTCAGGAGCTTCTTCAGATAGGCCTACCTGGCGGTGTTCTTGAGGGTCCTCTCCAGGATCGGGATCGCCCCCGGAGGGACCCTCACTTCCTCTTCTGCTCCAACGGTGATCTGCAGCTCCCCTAAAGCGGCAGACCAGCGCCACCCCAAGTTGGTCAGTCTTCTCAGCCGCCGGGATGCCACGCGGACCTGCGTGAAGAGGGAGGAGAAGTCGGAGGACTGCTGGCCGAAGTCATCCTCCAACGTGGCGCAGTCCTCCTCGGTCGGGTAACGACGGATTCTTCTCCTCACGACTTCACGCAACCTGCTCCAGGCAACGCTCCGCACTATAGGGTCCTTGCAATGTAGGAGCCTGAAGCCGTGGGTGACGGTTAAAATGTCGACAAGGTCACCCATCGGCAAGGTGAAGGTAGAGGACCTCGGGTGAGGCCCTCCGTGGCAGGGACAGCCACCGCTTTCCACACTCCTTGACGAGACGGTCCAAACGCTTCAATGGCTCCTTCTTCACAGCACCAGCCCTCAGGATGAAGTTGAGCCTGGGGAGGAGAAACGTGGAGAGCGCCCTAAACTTCTGCCATTGCGTGAGGAGTGAGGTGTCGATTTTCCTCACGTCCTCGGCCAGGCGCTCCAGCTCTTCCCTGGGGGTCTGGCAGACGTTGTAGCCAAACGGGACCCCCAGGTACGAGTAGGGCTCTCCCTCCCTCAGGCCTGGCGGGAACGCTCCCTGAACGACAAACTTCGTTCACCGCACGGGGCTGGCCGTCGAGAAGTCCAGGTGAAGTGTGGCACACTTCCCGGGGTTGAACACCAGTCCCGCGGCGGACGCCCGTTGCCCGACGCGGTCCAGCAGACGCTGCAACGCCTCCTCGCTGCGCCCCATCAGCACCAGGTCATCAGCATACGCCAGGATGGAGATCTTCTTAGTTGTTACGTCCACTCTAAGGGCTTCGGCCTCCCTCTCGGCTGCCCTCACAAGGGGTTCTATCCCCAAGTTGAAGATAGTTGGGGATAGAGGGCAGCCCTGCTTCACCCCCACCTTGATAGCTATGGCGGGAGTCTCTCCTGCCGAAGTCCTGATGGTGGTGGAGGAGTCCTGGATGTCCTCCACCACCCTGACGAACTCCCGGGGGACGTCCATCGTTGCCATCGTCTCGCTGTCGTGCCGATGAGGGATGGAACCGAAGGCGTTGCTGAGGTCAAGCCAGGCCAGGCAGATGGTCCCACGTCGTCTCCTGGCCTCGTCCACCGCTGCCTGGAGCAAGAAATTGTGCTCCATGCAGCCCTCGTGCTCCCAGAAGCCCTTCTGTAGGGTGGAGACCTGTCCTTTTCTGACCGGCCATCGCATCAGCCGGTCGGCCAGTACCGCCGAGTAGAGCTTGGCAATACAGTTGCCAAGCGCGACGGGTCTCCAGTTGGTGATCTCTCCTCGGTCGCCCTACTTGTGAAGAAGGACTGTCCGGGACGTCTTCCACGAGGGCGGCATCCTCCCTTCCTTAAAGCAGCGGTCGAAAATGACTGACGTCACCCTGGACCCCATATCCATCCGGCGAAGATCCTGGTACCGCAGGCCGTCAGGACCGGGCGCAGTGTTCTTCGCCCTGGCAAGCCTGCGGAACACCTCTCCCGCGTTGATGGGACGGAGCAGGGCCTCCCTCTCCTGCTCCGTTGTGGCGGGATACTCCTCCCCAGGAAACAGTGTTACTGGAGGCTCGTACTGTGAGCCCCCGTAGACGCGTCGAAAGTGCGCCTCGACGGCGTCCGGGGGGATCTCGCAGTAAGGAGATCTCGCCTCCAGTATTTGCTGCACCGCCTTCCTGGGATTGCTCCGGAAGAGGCGCTGGATCCTCGCCGCTTCTTTGGCGTCATAGTCAACCCTGGGATGTGCGGTGGGGGGCCGGTCCCTCCTGGTCCTGGGCCGGCCAACGTCACAGGTCCTTCCCGTCTGGTCCGCAGGCCCCGCACTCCTCGTCGCCGCAGCCATGGCTTCGGTGAACCCGTCGACGACTCCAACGAAGTCTTCCCAGGACCCTCCTTCGGTGGCCCGGATCTTCCCGAGCCACTGCCTCTGGAACTCATTCAGGCTGGCGTCCCGGTCCTGGGTAGCTTGGTCGACGGGCTCCGTGGCGGCGAGGGTACCAATTGGCGGCTCCTGCGGCTCCGTCGCTGGTATGTCACCGTCAGAAGGAAGAGGGGAACAGACTGGGGTAGGTGGAGGGGAATGGGAGGGATAGGGATCAGGGTTTGGGGTGGGAAAGGGAGCTTTCTGACGGTGGACGAGGCGGTGTGATGAGAGGCCGCGCTTGGTCCGAGCAACGAACGGACAATCGCCGCAGTGGAACTCACCACCGGCACCCGGCGCGGCCCTGGTGGTCTGGGCCCTAAGGCAAGGGTGGTTTGAGGGCCGCCTACCAAGTTCGCTCTCGCAGACCGCACACCAGTTCACGGTCCTGAGCTTCCCCAGACCGTGGACTGATGTGAGGTGCCGGTCGAGCGACTGCTTGGTGGCGGTCCAGGTCCTTGACTTGAAGTGCGCCGAGCAACCGGCCTCCGTGCATCCCAGGGAATCAGGGATGGGGAATTCCACTACGAGACAATCGCCATCGCGCCGAACCGTCGTCGGCCTCACCGCAGCGACAGGAAGGACTTCCGGGTCATCGTCAACATCGGGATGGACATCAGTGGGGGCGGCAGCCTCCGAGAGTGACTCCTCCGGGAAAGAAAGATAAGAAAAAGGGGGGTCCGCACTAGTGGCGGAAGGTGAAGAAGGGGAGATAGAGCCCCCCACCCCTTCGGCGACCGTCGGCACTCCCCTCCCTCGCCCCCGTTTCCGGGGACGGGTTGGGGGGCGGTCGGCGACCTCTGGAGTAGGGGAAGAGGAAGAACCCCCCCTCCCTCGACACCGACGCACACCCCGACCGCCGCGACTCGGCCCCGCGCGAGCGGGGGGAGAGTCGAAGGCGTCGGAGGGGCCAGGGGAGAGAGGGGAGGGAAGGGTCCCCGACCCGGGCTCGAAGGAGGCCAGAGCCTCCTCCTCCTCCGGGACCGAGGACAAAGAGGAAGAGGAAAGAGAGACCCTACCCTCTCCCGGCCGGCAAGAACGCCTGGCTGGAGGCGGAGAAATATTCCTCCGCCGAGGCATAGGGGAAGAAAGAAGAGAAAGAAGAAGGAAAGAGGAAGGAGAAAGAGGGGACTGCCCCTAGGAGGGGCCTTCTGCGGCGTGGTACGGGCGTTTGGATACCCTCAGCAACAGCGTCAGGTCCGCACACCCGCCAACACCGCAGGTAGCTCCATATGGCTAAGACCAAAGTGCAGCCGGCCTGTTCCCCAAAAAAAGTTACGGGAAGCAATGTGCTTGCCTTTAAAACACGGCAGCCATTAAGCTGATAAGAACAGATAAATACGTTTATTGAGAAAATATTTTAAAATACATATCAAAAGAGAAGATCTAGAAATATAAAATAGCTAAAATACATCATGCGTNAAAAGCTTTCATTAAAAAAGGAAAATTACAAAAAGAAAATGACGCTTCTCGGCCTTTAACGAAATGGGAAAGAAAAGAAGGAAAACGCTGCACTGCCACAGTCCAGTCCACACACCCACACTACTCTCCGCAACCGTCCTCGTACTTCCGGTGACCGCTGACGTGCTCGACGTAGATATCCCGTGAACATTGGATTGAGTGTGAGACCACCAGCCTCTTCATAGTCTCTGCATAACGCCAGGAGATCCCCAGGCCCCTCAGGACAACATCATTCCTCGGATCCCAGGTGCCCAGGCTCTACACTTTGATCTTAGCCATAAGGCCGAGAAGCGATCCACCAAGCGAAAGTGCAGCACCGCATCCAACAGCCATTAAGCTGATAAAAGCAGATAAGAAGCGTTTATTGAAAAAAATAGAAAAATACATTATATTCGCAGGCTATCTGCAAATCGATGCCTTGCAGCGTCCTCCAACATACCGAAAATTGGGCTGGTGGACATTGAGTCTAAAAGCATTGCTCTCTGTGTTGGCCTCACATTTTTAAGATGGTTATACATATGCAAAGTTATGGGCATGGCCAACCAATTAACGTTATGTTAAGTCAAGGTTTGAATTATATACATATTTACAGAGGCAAAGGCTAAAAAGAAAGGGTGAAGTTAAAAAATATTAAACTAAGAGATATTTACATTTGGTATATATATACATGATACATTATCTGGGCCTTACAGCCTTCTTTGTATTATTTAAACATATAGCAATTATATGTTGGCCACAGATGCAAAGAGTGAATTTTCAGGTTTGACCATTTGATGGCCGCGGAGACCATCTTACGTTGGAGCGTATTACATGGGCAGCTTCACGTTCGGGATGCGGAGGCGTCGAAGGAGGGCGTCGTTGCTTTCATCCCATGATCCTAGGGCCCCTACCACGAGGGCATCGAGGTATACCGTGGTTCCCGGACCGTGCCGCTCGCGGAGCTGCTCTGCTGCCTCTGCATACTTCCTCCTTTTGGTGGCGCGGGCGGCGTCCATGGCGTCCTGTTTGTTATCGAAGGGGACCGTGACGTCCACGATGTGGAAAGGTCCGTCAGGTCCCTCCGATGCCACGACGTCCGGCCTTAGGAGGGAAGTGTCTCCTGGGATCCGGCGGTCCACTCGGATTGTCCAGTCCGGTGGCATGCTCGTGAGGAGGAGCTGGATCTCATTGTGGCGTCCAGTCCATGCAGCCGAATGTGGGGTGCAGTGATTTAGCACGTGCGGCAGTGTTTCCTCTGCTATACCGCAGCGTCTGCACCTGGTGTCGCCTCTCGCCACTCCTCGGCGCGCGGCGTTCAGAGGGAGCAGGTTGAGCCGCGCCCGATGGATGAAGCGCCAGTCGCAGAAGCGACTGTGGCGCCCTTCCTGGAGGAAATGCGAGCTGGCTAGGTGGCGGGTGGCGGTGTGGAAGACCTTCCCTTGGTCGGGTTTTCCCACAAGGTTCGCCTCCATCCTTCCTCGATCGACTGGCGGATAAGCTGCCCTACCAGATGGCGATGACTGGCCTGGATGCCGATGGTGTCACCGGTGGGTGTCGGGTGCCGAAGGCGAATGCAGATGTTGTGGTGGACGTCGCTCCATTCCCACTGTATGCCACACATTTTGTAGAGCGCCTTTGTTGACTTTCTGTCCCTTGACCAGAGGGATGTGGCCTCACCAGTCTCTGCGTCCAGTCGGCCCTGCGTGGAACCTGATAGAAAGAGCATTAGTATTTGGTTACTGGGGGGTGCACATGCGCGACCAGTTCTTCTGTGGACAACGTCGCGAAGACTGTGCCACGCCATATCTTGGATAAAGGGGTCGCTGCATGTGAGCATATTGAATGCATGCACCACACATAGCATGTCTTTCTTTACTGTAGGCGGGAACAGGCCGGCGCCTCCTAGTTGCGGTGGGAGGGCCGCCACCTCTGCTACTCCGAGTTGGGATAGCCAGCCCTTCTCTGGCCACCTCTACCAATCTTTTCTTGATGCTCGTGAGGGCCTTCTTGGGGATATTGGCGATGCGGAGGTGGTAGTCCAGCCTGGGGAGGAGGAACGTCCGTATTGCGTCTAGGCGTTGACGGGGAGCGAGGTTGCTGGTTCTTACTGCCGCGAGGTCTCTTTCGAAGGCTGCGAAGACTTCTATGGGGGTCTCTTCGATCTTCCAGCCTTTCGAGCCCCTAGATATTGGTATGACTCTCCTACGCACAGGGTTCTGATTCTACCTCCCTGGATTGAGAAGGGCGTCGGTAGCACTCGCCTCATCCCTCTAGTGTGGTCCAGGTGTAGTGAGGCGCATTTCTGAGGTTTGAAGGTGAGGCCGCTCCACGAAGCGGCGGTGCTGACTGCATGCAGTAGTGCAACTAATGCTCCAGCACTGTGGGCGATTAGTACGACATCGTCCGCGTACGCCAGCACGCACCACCTCGTCTGCCCAACCATATACCCTACCGTCGCCCTCTTCGCCAATGCTGCCCGCAGCATTGGCTCAATCGCGAGATTGAATAGGAGGGGCGAGAGAGGGTCTCCTTCCCGTACACCTCTTATGACGTCGATTGGTCGTGATGTTCCGCTTCCTGCCTCGATCCGGTTCGTGACTCCCCGATATATTGCCTGGATTAGCCGGATGAGGCTGCTGGGCATGGCCATCTCTTCCGGGGTCCTCTGAATTTGGGTGTGCGGCACAGAGCCGAACGCATCTGCCAGGTCCAGCCAGGCTACCGCTATTTCCTTCCCATTCCTTCTTGCATCTTCGAGGGCGGTGTTCAGGGCGAAGTTATGTTCGAAACATCCCTCCGTCCCTGGGATGAAGCCTTTCTGAAATGGGAAGGAGATGCGCCGACCCCTCATCGCCCATTCATAGATCCGGCCTGCTAATATGCCGGCGAACACTTTATATAGCGTCGGCTGGAGGGCAATCGGCCGCTTGTTGGATATGATATTTTCATCTCCTCCCTTGTGGAGTAGAATCGTTCGACTGCCTTTCCAGTCTTCCGGAATTTGCTCCTCCTGCAGGCAAAAGTTATAAATCGCAGCCAGTACTCTTCCATCCGGATCGATTCGCTTCCACGTCCGGTATTGGATGCCGTCCGGCCCGGGTGTGGAGTTGCTGGCCCTTCTTAGCCGGTCCAGGACTTCTACTGGCGTGATGGGGCGCAAGAGTTTATCCTCCTCTCCCGGGATCCGCACCACAGAGATTTCCGGGATGGATGATGGTGCCGGTCCGGTGTTGATCCGTGGGGGCGGGCAGCTGAAGTGGGCAGCTAGGTCTGGTAGTGCAATAGGGCAGTCAGGGGATGGCGCTTCCGTAATTGACTTGAATGCCCTTCGCTTGTCTATACGGTATAGCTTCTAGACCTCTGCTGCATTCCTAATTGTTACTGCCTTTCTTCGCCGCGGCGCTGATGTCCGGGGCTGGGCGTTGGTAACACTTGCGGCGGTCTCAGTAATGTCTTGTACCAGGGCTTCGAGACCGGTACTATCGCCTTCCCGGAGGACCCCTGCCCGGATGGCCCAGATCATTTGGTCATCTGTGGGCTCCTGCTCTCCCACTGGATGTTGAGTCGCGCGCACACCCACGACGGACGTTTGCCGGGATTGGTGTATAAAGGGAAGGGGTATAAGTCCCGTTCACGGGNCCTCCGTCCCTGGGATGAAGCCTTTCTGAAATGGGAAGGAGATGCGCCGACCCCTCATCGCCCATTCATAGATCCGGCCTGCTAATATGCCGGCGAACACTTTATATAGCGTCGGCTGGAGGGCAATCGGCCGCTTGTTGGATATGATATTTTCATCTCCTCCCTTGTGGAGTAGAATCGTTCGACTGCCTTTCCAGTCTTCCGGAATTTGCTCCTCCTGCAGGCAAAAGTTATAAATCGCAGCCAGTACTCTTCCATCCGGATCGATTCGCTTCCACGCCCGGTATTGGATGCCGTCCGGCCCGGGTGTGGAGTTGCTGGCCCTTCTTAGCCGGTCCAGGACTTCTACTGGCGTGATGGGGCGCAAGAGTTTATCCTCCTCTCCCGGGATCCGCACCACAGAGATTTCCGGGATGGATGATGGTGCCGGTCCGGTGTTGATCCGTGGGGGCGGGCAGCTGAAGTGGGCAGCTAGGTCTGGTAGTGCAATAGGGCAGTCAGGGGATGGCGCTTCCGTAATTGACTTGAATGCCCTTCGCTTGTCTATACGGTATAGCTTCTGGACCTCTGCTGCATTCCTAATTGTTACTGCCTTTCTTCGCCGCGGCGCTGATGTCCGGGGCTTGGCGTTGGTAACACTTGCGGCGGTCTCAGTAATGTCTTGTACCAGGGCTTCGAGACCGGTACTATCGCCTTCCCGGAGGACCCCTGCCCGGATGGCCCAGATCATTTGGTCATCTGTGGGCTCCTGCTCTCCCACTGGATGTTGAGTCGCGCGCACACCCACGACGGACGTTTGCCGGGATTGGTGTATAAAGGGAAGGGGTATAAGTCCCGTTCACGGGAGATGGGGGGGTTTAAGGGGTCCCTAGGTGCCCCCTCAATCGGAGGAATTGAAGTAAGAGCGGCGAAGATCGCAGGTGCGACGCCCTCTGCTGCATGTGGCAGGAAGCGTCGCAGCACGTCGTATCTCCCGCTCTGTGGGACGGGTAGAGGCGGGAAAGTTGGAATTGACTTTGCGAAGTGGCGCGGGGCGATATAAAGGGCAATGTTGTGGTCCGTGTAGGTCTGGCTGGCCTGCTGGATCGTGTCGTGTGAGTTCCTGGGTGCTCCCAGTGACCCAGTGACGAGAGCTGTGGATGACGAGTTTTCGTAGGACCACGACCCGTTGCGTATTTATAAGTTTTCGGGCCCCCCCGAGCTCGTCGAACATTCGTAGAGACATCCGCAATTTGTAGGGAGTGGAGGAGAAAGAGTAGGCAGTGTGATGGGAATTGTTTTCCAAAAAAATCTAAGGCAAAGCATCGTGAGGAATATTTGGTTAGAAAAATGATGACGGAAAAAATACGGCTATTCCGCGGTCACCATTAAAAAATAATAGTTTTTCATTGCTCATGTTAAGCTCTATCTTCGATATGATTGCAGGAGCGTGGAGAGCAGTAATAATTAAGGTAGTGATTTTGTGATCGAGCATTTTCGATAACATTTTTCCATGGTTGATTCCGTCCGTTGAGTTAGTACGATAGGATGGGAGGTGAGTTAAAAAGAAGTCCCGCCTGCGTAAATTTTTCGCATCTCCGATAAATCCTGCAAGGTGTGACGGAAGTAAGAGAATGTGTCAATGCATGTAAAGTATTAAATTATGGTATTCATAAATTTTGAAGTAAGGAACGAAGTAAGAAAATGTGTCAATGCATGTGGTATGAATGAATTATGGGTATTCATAAATGTTTTCTCATGATCTTGGACGTAACGCATGATTGCTGCTGCGTTTTGCAAGGATGTCCCTAATTTCTTATAATTTTTTTTTCAGAAATAATTAAATATANCCAGTATGCTGCAAAGGTGCAAAATGACCTCAGCTGTCGAGGCACCTCACAAAACAACAACTACTACTACCTTACCTTGACCTATTGTCGATTGCTGTGCACCGTCTCCGCCAGTTGCACCTTTGGATGGTTGCATTGTTGATCCTGTAGAAACTCTTCACCTCGGCTCCCTCCACTGCTCCCTCCAGAGTTTTGTTAGAAATTAGTCGTTCCATAAATGGTCCCACGATTCTGCAACGCTTAAACAGACACAGAGTGACCCTACCCGCATAGGTCACCCGGGCTACAATACAAGCTGAGGTCGCCACTCTCAGCAGGCCACGCTTGCGACAGGCACATACCCCCGCCTGCCAGTCGTCCATCGGCACGTGGGTACACCTTGGCTAAGGGGTTGGACTACTCTTAGTCTGGCCTCTACCCCTCGACCTTCCCGGCATGGGTGGCCCTACCAGGAGTAAAACTCGCCGGTATCGCTCTATGACGATCTTGAGACACGGGGTTGGCTCTGGCGTGGGTCCGATAAAGTTGGTATTGGGCGCCAGTACGGGTAAAAAAAAATAAACAAATGGGAAAGGGTCAAAATGATACCTCCGCCCGTACTCGGAGAAAGAAAGAAAAAAAGAATGAACTTCGAAGAATAACCTAACACAAAAATAAACTAATGCAGCGAAAACTGCAATACAAGGGACTACGAAATCTAACGAAAATATCGCATCGGGGGCTTTCCCAACACGACAATAACCTCCGTCGCGTGACAGAAGAAAGGCAGAATAACCGCATCGAGGCCGCAACCGCCGGACCTTTATATCCAAACCCCTCCAAACGAAACCGAAACAAAAGAACAATCAAACTAAAAAGGCGAGCCCCCAAGGGCCGAAGGCGCGAACTGTCACACAACTCCCCCCCTCCCCCCAGAGAGAAACCAAAACAAAACACCTCAAATAAAAACAAATATTTTAGGTGAAATACCGACGCCTTTTTAGTTAACGGGTTCTAAATCTTTTATGTGCCAACTTCCGGCGGACCTTCCTTCCGGAGTCAGAAGCTGGTACACTGAATTAGATTTTCTTTTCTTTATAACGAAAGGGCCTATATACTTGGGCTCCAGTTTCGCTGCATGGAATTCCCCCGCATCCGATTTCGGGAAATTCCACGCCAGACGAGGGATTTCTCAGGGAAACTCAGCTCACGCCGACGTAGGTTGTAGTAGTGTGCTTGCCGAAGCGACGCTTTCCGCTGCGACTCCGCAGCATCTTGTTGCATTTTGAGCAATGATTGTTTTAATTTCCCCGCATAACTGCGGGGGTAGAACTCCNTGGGCGGGGCCCTGTCTCCTCCAACTGAATGGTGGTCGTATTTCTGGGGGAGGGGGGGGGCGGTGGTGGTCTAAGGTCTGCTCTCGGGCGTTGGGCCGGCATGCCCTCGTTATATGCATAGTGTTGCCTCAGATGCATGGCGCATTCGCGTCACAGGCGTCTACTTCTGTTTCTCCGCCCTTCTGCCACCCTCCACTGTCCCTGTTGGTCCTGCATGCCATCGGGTGTGGCCTGAGGGCGCGAGGGAACCGGGTTTTGTCGGGTATTCCGTTGTGCTGCCACCTCTGCGGCGCATCTGTCAACTATTCTTCGGTTTCGAATCTCCGCCTCCGTTGGTCTGCTGGTGGCCGTAAGGGGAACTATATTCGGGGATTTACGGATTTGTTTTAATTGTTGCTCCATTGTTATCCAATGGAGCGGTGTCTGCGTCCCTTCCGTTCTATAGAGGACCACGTTGTTAATTTTCGGCGGAGCGCTCCTACAGCGGGCGTGGCGGCATGGTGCAGGGCGAAAGCTCTCGCGTTTGAATTTTTGTGTGGCACGCTGCGCTTCATGTGAGCGTTTCTGGGGAGCATCAGGGGGTATAGTGGTAGCTGCGTTAAATAGCTCCTTAAGTAATTCCCCTTCGTCGATAAGGTCTGAAGGACCGGCTGCCGCTTCTCTACGCGCCTGCACCTGGCTTCGGGACTGGCCTCTTGTCGCCATGTTGGTCGGTGGACCGAGTATNCATTATTCTTTCATTTGTGTACTCTACCTTAATTATTTTATCTTTCATCTTATTTCTTAACATTATTCCAACTCCTTTCATTCCACTTTTCTCTTCCCCTGAATAGTAAAGTCTATAATCTCCACTCTGTATCTCTCCGCTTCCACCCCACCTTATTTCACTCATTCCAAGAATGACTAGTTTGTTCTTCAACATTTTCTGCTTTGCATTTTCTAGCTTGCCTCTATGTAGTAGTGTGAGTACATTCTACGTTCCTATTCTTCTACTTTCCTTTCTACTTCTACTTTTGTGTTTCCTTTCCTCATTTTCACCAATCCTTTGTTTAAAGCTTGTATTACATGTCCTCGATGTATTCCCCTCCCGGAGATCCGATTGAGGGGAAGCTTTACCTCCGGAATCTTGTACATAGAGGTCCATTTAATACCATGAACTTCTTGGGAGTAAAGAATCTTTGAATTCTTTATCATAGTGTGATAGTTTCCCGTTGCTTTCCACACAGGCAGGAGATGCCTAGCTTGTTTCACCCGTCCACACAGTGGTCAGACGCTGTTTGCAGCCGCTCAATCTGAGACAGACGCTGCATTTTGATAAGAACAGATGAGACGTTTATTAAAAAAACATATTAATATACATTTCATAGGCATGGAATATGCAAGTTGCCATGCGGCGTTCCCCCACATACCGACATGTCGGCGGGTGAACATTGAACTTAATCACTGCCCCGTAAAACAAGAGTAATTTCTATGGTTTTGAACTCCCCGGCATTTTTTGCCTTATAGCGGGAGAAGCAAGCGAATTTAAGAGAGTCGGGGGAAGTTGCAAAGGAAGTTAAAGACCTATTTGTACACCGCCACTCTTGCCTCTATACAATGTTTTCCTGGCCCTGAGTAAGGCACAGGATTCAAAGCGAGTGGCGTGGGATATAAATTTTCATCTGGGCCTTACAATTTTTTCAGTTTTATACATATGCAAAAGAAATTTTATATGGCCTCAGGAGCAACTTATCGTTGGTATTTTCATGTCATGTAAATCCGGTTACTGTTTACAACATATACATTGAATATTTATATATAGTTTCCGGCCGTACATAAAGTTATAATCAAAAGTAATCTATACAAGTATTTACAAAAAAGCTTGAGTATTCATGGCCTCGAAATTAAAAGATTAATGGATTAATCCTCTGTGGCTGAAAGTGTTGCTATTAAGGGGTCTCCTTCCGGTTCTCCATTGGCACCCATTCTTGACGTTCGTTCCTTGTATTGTCGCATCCCCGTGACCTGCTCTACATATATGTCTCGGGACCATTTGATTGTCGTGGAGACAATCCTACGCCTGAGTGCGGGGATTCGTTGCTCGGGGATGCGGAGCTGGTGGAGAACCATTCATTCTCGGGATCCCACGTCCCTAGAGCTCCAACGACGATAGCGCCGAGAAAGACTTCAGCGCGGTACCGATGCCGCACCCGCAATCGTTCCGCAATCTCGGCGTACTTGGCCATTTTTATCTCTCTGGCAGCGGTGAGGGCGTCGCTGCGATTCTCACACGGGACCGTCACGTCTATGATCTGGAATGGCCCATCCGGTCCCTCAGAGATAAAGATGTCCGGCCGGAGGAGCGACTCGTCTCCAGGTATGCGGCGGTCGACTCGTGCTGTAAATAATGAGGAGATAGAAGAGATTATTAAGTTTTGTATATCGTTATGCCGTAATGTCCAGCCATGCGATTGGCAGGCGCAATGGTTGAGGACGTGCGGCAGTGTCTCCTCTCTTGTCCCGCATCTGCGGCACTTGGTATCTCCCCTTTGGTTCCCGCGCCTTGCCGCGTTGAGTGGGAGGATGTTGAGACGTGCTCGGTGTACGAACCGCCAGTCGCAGAAGCGAGTGTGGCGGCCCTCCCAAACGAAGTGTGAGCTGGCCTGGTGAAGTGTCGTGGCATCGTACACCTTCCCTTGATCCGGCTTGCTGATCAATTTCCTTCGCCATCCCTCTTCGATGGACCGCCGTATCAGTGTAATGACTCTATGGCGGTGGGATGCTGGCACGATAAGTGAGTCGTGCGTTGGAGATGGGTGCGCCAGGTGGATTGCGAGCTCTTTCCTTGCATCACTCCATTCCCATGTGAGCCCGCACAGCTTTCTGAGGGAGCGGGTAGCGCGTCTTGTCCTCGACCATAGGGAAGTTGCATCTCCGACGTCTGATCCCAAGCGCCCTTCCAAAGATCCTGACATGTATTGTGCCAGTATTCCGTTGGATGGTGCAGGGAGTTCTCTTCCCAGTTTGCTATGGACGGTGTCTCGGAGGCTGTACCATGCCGCGTCTTTGACACGGAGATCGCGGCAGGTAAGCATCCGAAACGTGTGCGCCACGCTGAGTAGATCCTTCGTTGTGGATGGGGGGGATTATTCCCGCGCCCCCTAAGTGCGGAGCAAGGTGCAGGATAATATTACTATTAAATGCATNGAGCGGGCGGGTGCGGTCGTCAAAGTGAAGCTCAGACGAACCGCTGCTCCGGACGTAGTCACCCCGGCTGAAGGCGAGGATGCTGAACTGCGCGACGGTGACCGCAGGTAGCCTAGTCGTCCAAGTGCGAGCGCGGCACCCTATAACGAAGGGAGGAGCAGAAGGCTCAGTTCTAGAGAAGCAAGGAGTGAAGCTCCGCGACTACTCCTGCGCAGTTCGCTGGATGCCCAGAAGTGGCAGGGCTAGTCAAGAGGGAGCGGGAGTGGAGGAATGGGGTGAGGCCCCAATAATCTCCTCCTGTCGCGAACTGGGGCCTGAAGGGCTTACCAGTGAATGTGCTGACCCGAGTTCTACTATCCTGCACTAAGACAGGCACATTCGGGTCCACCGATCAGGTCAGCGCCAAAGCGACGATTTGAATTTGCCGCGTTTCGGAGGGCTGAAGGCCTTTCCGAAATTACATTCAGTCCTTTCCTGAGGGCTCAATTCCGTACTAGTCTGTAAACAGGTTTTCCTAGGAACCACACAAGAAAGAACACAAAGCGACAAATTCAGCAAATTACATGAAAAGGGAATAAGAACCGAAATTTAAATACTATACCGATAATAGGGACCACCGATTGATCGAATTTCGACCCTACGACCAAGAACAAAGCAATAAAATAAAACATTTATTGCAAATATTTCAAAATACAAGTCACTTAAAAATTATTAAAATATAAAATTACATAGTTGGCCTCTTGCCTGTTAGTTATGCATTTTTCACAGAAAAAATTAATTTAATAAAATAGAAAGATAAAAGTCTTTACTAAGCTGAATTTAAAACCAAATAATTATTTAAAGAAGCTAAAACCGTGCTCCCTACACAGCATTTAAAAAGTCACTGGCCTCCGCCACCGCAATAAATGTATATGCAAAAAAAGGAAATAGGCACAAGGCCAGACCGGCCTAAATAATGAGTCTTTATTTCATAGAAAAAGAGAAAAAACTGTAGGTGCTTCTCGGCCAAACTGATAAAGTGGGTTAAAGGAAGAGAAAGAAGATGGAGGGATCGCTGCACAGCTACTGCCCGTCCTCGTACTGCTGATGACCACTGACGTGCTCGACGTAGATGTCTCTGGACCATCGGATGACGTTGGAGACCACCAGCCTCTTCATGGTGGTGGAGTACCGCCGGGAGATACCGAAGCCCCTGAGAACGGCGTCGTTCTTAGGGTCCCAGGAGCCCAGGTTCCCGACGAAAATGGCCTCCACCGAGGACTGGAGGCCCTTCTCCCTAAAGTGTTCGGAGAGCGCAGCGTACCTCTCCTCCTTCCTCCACCGCGCCTCGTCAAGGGCCTCCCTGGTGTTCTCGAAGGCAGACAACCTTCCGCACAACGGGGTCCTTACAATGTAGGAGCCTGTAGCTGTGGGTGACGGTCAAGATATCTACTAGGTCACCCAATGGAAACAGGCCCATTCCCCCCTGCCACTGATAAAGATAGAGGACNAGGGTTGTTTACAACTTCCCAAAGAAATATTACAATTAATTAATTAAACGAAATAAAGCCCGAAAGATAATGCAAAGAAATCATAATAACTTAAATATAACTGAATACAAAAGCTTAAGAAAAAAGGTTCAAATTGCAATTAAAAAATTTAAAAACAATAGACTTAGTGAAACTCTCAATAGAAATTTAAACGATAATAACAAAACTTTATGGCGGGAAGTCCGTAAATTTACCGGGAAAAAAACTAAGGTTAATCATAGTATCATACATAACAATACGCATATATATAAGGACATTGACAAATGTAACTTATTTCGAAATTATATGGTCAAGCAATTTTCCCCGCACCAAGAAGATAAGACGCAGTTTGCAGAGGACGCAATGGGTGAGGTTGAAGGTCCTCTCTTCTCTCCTTCCACCTTGCCTCCTCAATTAACTACCTCAGAGCTGAAAAATATTATCAAAGAGATTAATGCTAACAAAGCTCCGGGATTTGACGTAATCACACCCAAGATGGTTGAAAATTTTCCTGATAAAGCAGTAGATATTTTATTAAACATTATAAATTCATGTTTGAGAATTGAGTACTTCCCGGAAAGCTGTAAAATAGCTGATATAAAAATGATTCCGAAACCCGGGAAAGACCCTGCCAGGTGTGAACATTATAGACCTATTAGCCTTTTATCGGTTTTACGCAAAACATTGGAAAAGGCAATTTTTACTAAATTAAATCCATACATTGAGGCCAATGGAATCATTCCAGATTTTCAGGTTGGATTCCGGCGGGGGCTCTCCACGACGCATCAAATCGTCAGGCTCGCCGAGGAGATAACCGGTGGTTTTAATAAAGATTTTTTAAACGGTCGCCTGCTTTCTGGATCTCCAGGCAGCATTTGATAAAGTCTGGCATACAGGCCTAATTTATAAATTATTTTTAGCGGGAATCCCAATTAATTTTATCAAAATTTTAACATCTTTTTTAATGAATCGGAAATTTTATATTAAGATCAATGCTTTTAGATCGGATCTGGAGGTCCAGAGAGCGGGCGTGCCTCAGGGCTCAATTTTATCGCCTTTACTATTTAATTTATTTACCAGAGACATCCCCACCAACTGTAGTACAAATATATATCTATATGCAGATGGCAGCACAATAGCATGTCAAGCAAGAAATGTTAATCTTGCCTATTTTATCCTTCAAGATCACCTAGATAAGATTTACGAATGGACTGAGAAGTGGAACCTGAAAGTTAACCCTTCAAAGTGTGCAAGAGTGGTATTTGCGAGAAAGGACAAACAGAGAGATAAATCCGGGCTGGTTTGGGGGGATGTCCCAATACCGCAAGAAGATAAACAGAAATTCCTCGGCGTAGTCCTTGACAGACGATTGTCGTGGGGGGCACACGCGGATTCAGTTGTCATGAGGGCTAGAAAAGCCACAAGGGCATTAAAT
>KZ309604.1:22535-56972 GCA_000376725.2 Ladona fulva
AAAAAAAGGAAATGGTAAAATTTAAATCCTGCTTTTTCTTCAATAATATCATTGTGACAATCTACCCAATACAACTTTCCAATTTACGAATCAATTTGAGTTTCTAAATTGCATTGCACAGTTATGCATACAGATTACCACAGTATAACTGAAGTCCGCATTTGGATAAGACCCTTAGCTAGCGCCTCTTTAGCCTAATTTTAAATCCTCTCCTGCATCAAAACTGAGAGTTTTAGTTAGAATAATAAAAGTGTCTCTGTAAAATGTACGATGAAGTCGAATTAATCATAAGTAGCTTTTAAGTAATTAATTCGCTGTACCATTTACCCCTTATAGAATGTGTACAAGGTTCCTATCTACACCAAGAATCGGACATTTGATTCCGGTACCGATATTTTAACCGTTCTGCCTCAGGAGTTAAGAATATAACGATACAGTCTGAGAATCGTTAAATATTTGCAATTTTTTAATAAGGTAGATTACATTTTGTGGGCAATATTCGGCCGGAGAAATCCCGAAAACAACTAACTAGATAGATTTTCCTAGCGACAAGAACCATGCCACCGTTATTTAATTACGGTCACCTTTCGTCGCGGTTGCAATTTATACATCATACATGTTTACATTAATTTGCTTAAGAATATACATTTCTACACTTAAAATTTTCCTTTAACGTCAAAGAAATGAAAGTTAATTTAAGAGCAGTTCACAAAAACCTTCAAGGCTCTCTTAGTGGTTACCTTTTGTTTTACCAAAGTTTGGTTCTATCATAAATTATTCATGGTCCGAAACTTTGTTGAAAATAACAAATTTTATTCTAGTTATACCCAAAGCAAGCAAAACGGGCCACTGTTTGATCTAGAGGAGTTACGTATAAACATACGATCAAAGACCCTTACGGAACACATGTCGTAATGGCCCTACAAGTTGTTCCCACCCGCACTTCCGCGTCCGATGGACCCTCAACACGACTTCTACCGAAACAAAATGGGCAACCGCCAAATAAAGTACACGTCAACACCCATCTAAAGTCGTCATTCGTCCTTTCGAGAGATGACTCTGATTCCGTGGAATTCCTTCCTTTGGAGAAAAATCAGATTTATGGCCGAAGGAGATTATACCGGCTGGACCAACCGCTCCGGACATCCGTCTTAAAAACGTCCAGGGGGATCTCGCAGTAAGGAGATCTCGCAGTAAGGAGATCTCGCCTCCAGTATTGACTCCACCGCCTTCCTGGGGTAGCTACAGAAGAGGCGCTGTATCCTCGCCGCAGCTTGGGCGTCATATTCAACCCTGCGCTGTGCGGTGGGGGGCCGGTCCCTCCTGGTCCTGGGCCGGCCAACGTCACGGTTCCTTCCCGTCTGGTCCGCAGGCTCCGCACTCCTCGTCGCCGCTACTATGGCACCGGTAAATCCATCAACAGACTCCACGAACTCCTCCCAGGACCCTCCTTCGTTGCCCAGGATGTTCTCGAGCCACTGCCTCCGGAAGTCCGTGAGGTTAGCGTCCTGGTCCGGGATGGGGTGGTCGACGGGCTCCGTGGCGGTGAGGCTACCATTGGAGGGCTCCTGCGGCTCCGTCACGATGTTGTCACCGCCAGAATACGAAGGGGTGGGGGAACAAAAGGGGGTAGGTGGGGGTGAGTGGGATGGGTAAGGATCGGGATTGGGTTTGGGAAAGGGAGCCTTCTGGCGTGGACTAGGCGGTGTGATGAGAGGCCGCGCTTGCTCCGAGTAACGAACGGACAATAGCCCCAGCGGAACTTACCACCGGTGCCTGGCGCGACCCTGGTTGTCTGGGCCTTAAGACAAGGGTGGTTAGAGGGCCGCCGGCCAAGTTTGCTGAACGCCGTCGGCAGCCGCGAGCGAACCCCTCGCCCGCCCCCGTCTCCGGGAACGGGTAGGGGGGCCGTCGACTACCTCCGGAGTAAGGGAAAGAGAAGATCTCCCCGACGCACACTCCGGCCGACCGCACCGGAGGGGCCAGGGAGGGGAGGGGAAGGAAGGGTCCCCGATCCGGGCTCAATGAGGACCGAAGCCCCCTCCTCCGGAATCGAGGACAAGGGAGAAGAGGAAAGAGAGACCCTACCCTCACCGCGCCGGCAAGAACGCCTGGCCGGAGGCGGAGAAGAGCTTCTCCGCCGAGGCATAGGGGAAGAAAGGAAAGAGAAAAGGGATGAAAGGGAAAGGAAAAGATGGGACTGCCCCTAAAAGGGGCCTTCTGCAGCGTGGTACGGGCGATTGGATACCTTCAGCAACAGCGTCAGGTCCGCACGCCCGCCAGCACTGCGGGGGAAACCTTTATGGCTAAGACCAAAGCGCAGTAAGCCGACCAACACAAAAAGACTACAGCTCATTAAGCTGATAAGAACAGATTAAGACGTTTATTGCTAATTAATTAAAGATACATTTCAAAGTACAAAGATTATGGTAAAAAAGAATACAAGATAAAATAATGGCCTTGCGCCCCAATATAAATTTTAAAACACGTAAAAACTCATAAAAAGAATAAAAGATGCAGTCCTAAAGAAAAAGAAGTCCATTCATACTTTATAAATTGTGGGAGCTTATACACTGCTCCACCTGACCGCTTAACACTTGGCGGGCGAGGGCCTCTTGCACTGCCCCAGCCACAGCAATAAACGTATTAAATATACAAATCAAAGGTAAAACGCAAGGCCCGACCGGCCAAAAAAGAAATATTTATTACAAAGCTTTCATTAAAAAAAGAAAATTACAAACAAATTACGCCTCTCGGCTTTTAACGAAATGGGAAAGAAATGAAGGAAAATGCTACACTTCCACAGTCCAGTCCACACACCCACACTACTCTCCGCAACCGTCCTCGTACTGCCGGTGACCGCTGACGTACTCGACGTAGATATCCCGTGACCATCGGATGGAGTGTGAGACCACTAGCCTCTTCATAGACTCCGCAATACGTCGGGAGATCCCCAGGCCCCTCAGGACAACGTCGTTCCTCGGATCCCAGGTGCCCAGGCTCCCGATGACGATAGCCTCGCCAGAAGAGTGGAAGCCCTGGTCTTCAAAGTGTTTAGCGAGCGCGGCGTACTTCACCTCCTTCCTTCGCCGCGCTTCATCCAGGGCCTCCCTGGTGTTCTCGAACGCGACGGTCACGTCGATGATCCTCGCCGAGCTCCCCACACCGTCTCGTCCCACGTCGAGGAGCAGGAGGTCCAGGCGGACAGGCTGAGGGTATCCGGGTACGGTCTGGTTCACCCCCAGCGTTTCCTGCTCCCTTCCACGACGTCCGCGAATGGCGGTGGCTAATCTATCCAAGATCCCGTCGTGCCGCAGTTGCCAGGCCCGCGAGTGAACCTTGCAGTGGTTCAAGACATGGGGCAAGGTCTCATCCCCATGTCCGCACCGCCGGCAGCGCCTGTCGCCCCCTTGCTCCCAACGGCGACAGGCATTGAGAGGCAGCACGTCCAACCGTGCCCGGTACACAAACCTCCAGTCACAGAAACGTGTGTACCGGCCCCCGTCCACGAAGTGGTTAGAGGAAGGAGAGCTGCTGGAGGCCAGGAGGACCTTACCCTGATCAGGCTTCCTCAACAGGGTACGAAGGTAGGCCCCCCTGGCGGCGTTCTTCAGGGTCCTCTCCAGGACAGGAATTGCCCCCGGAGGAACCCTCACCTCTTCTTCTCTTTCTCCAATAGTGATCTGCAGCTCCCCCAGCACGGTGGACCACCGCCACCCCAGGTCGATCCTCTTCCTCAGCCGCCGGGATGCCTCGCGGACCTGCGTGAAGAGGGAGGAGAAGTCGGAGGACCGGGAGCCGAAGTTCTCCTCCATGGAACCGGACAAGTATTTTGCGCAGTCCTCCGACGTTGGTAATCTTCCAATTCTTCTCCTCACTACCTCACGCAATCTGCTCCAGGCAATGCTTCTGACGACGGGATCCTTGCAATGCAGGAGCCTGAANATCGGACGCGACTACCGTCCAAGGCTGCACCATTTGACGGGGATTCATGAGACCTGCAGGCTTGGCTTGTACGGATTTGTATCGCTGGCAAGTTTGGCAGCGACGAACATAATCGTTTACATCTTTTCTCAACCCCGGCCAGGAGTAGAAATCGCGGACCTTACGGAAAGTCTTATAAAAACCATCGCCAACGCCATCTCTATTGATGTTGTTCTTTTCGAGCTGTATTTCGATGGACTCTTTCATGATTCAGTCCCAGAATCGCGGTGCCCTGCATAACACTTTGGTGTCTTCAAGCTTCATCTCGTGTCCGGACACCAAGCAGTGCTCCGCGATGGCAGACTTCTCGGGCTGCTTGAGTCGGATATGACGGGAATGTTCTTTGATCTGGGTTTCGATTGTTCTGCCTGTCTCGCCAATGTATGCTGCTCCGCACTCGCAGGGTACTCGGTATACACCAGGTGTTTTGAGCTCCATCCGGTCTTTTACCTTCGACAGTTATGTCCGAAGTTTGATTGGCGGCTTGTGGATTGTGCGTATGTTGTGTTTTCTGAGTATTCTTGATATCGTTCTAGAAACAGGGCCAGCGTAGGGAATGCAGGCCGTAGCCGTGGGTTTTTCTTCTTCACCTTTTGGTTCTTTACTTGTTCCATGGACGGCTCTTTTAAGGGCCACGTTTACTTCCCTCAGTGAATGACCATTTTGAAGGAAGGTCGTCTTCAGGTGTCTTAGTTCGTCTCCAATGCTGTATTCGTCCGAGATGGCATGCGCTCGGTGAACTAGTGTCGATAGTACAGATTTCAGCTGGGCTGGGTGGTGATGGCTGCCACCGTTGAGGTACAGGTCGGTAAGTGTTGGCTTTCGGAACACACTGTTGCCGAGAAAACCATCGGGCTTCCGGTTAATCAGGACATCGAGGAACGGAAGGCAACAATTTTTCTCTATTTCCATGGTGAATTTTATGTTCCTGTGCCTGCTGTTTAAATGGTTGATGAACTCTTCCAGGTTGTTTTTTCCATGCTGCCAGAGAACGAAAGTATCGTCCACGTATCGGAAGAAGCATTTCGGCTGGCGTGGGGCTGTTCTGAGGGCATCTTCCTCAAAATGCTCCATCAAGGATTAGCTGCTGCAGTTGAGAGTGGTGATCCCATGGTACGTGGTACGGGCGATGTGATAGCTTCAGCAACAGCGTCAGGTCCGCATGCCCGCCAGCACCGCAGGGGAAACCGTTATGGCTAAGACCAGAGCGCAGTAAGCCGGCCAACATAAAAAGACCACAGCTCATAAGAATGCTCTATTCTCTTATCAGCTCACAGCTGATAGGAACAGATAAAGACATAAAGACATTTATTGCTAATTAATTAAAGATACATTTCAAAGTAAAAAGATTATGGTAAAATAGAATACATGATAAAATAATGGCCTTGCGCCCCAATATAAATTTTAAAACACGTAAAAACTCATAAAAAGAATAAAAGAGACAGTCCTAAAGAAAGAGAAGTCCATTCATATTTTATAAAATTGGGGGAGCTTATACACTGCTCCCCCTGACAGCTGAACACTTGGCGGGCGGGGGCGTCTTGCACTGCCCACGCCACAGCAAAAAAAGAATAAAAGAAACAGTCCTATATAAAAAAAGTCCTAAACGAGAAGTCTATTCATTCATTTTTTAATAAAATTGGGGGAGATTATACACTGCTCCCCCTGACAGCTGAACACTTGGAGGGCAGGGGCCTCTTGCACTGCCCCCGCCACAGCAATAAACGAATTAAATATATAAATCAAGGGTAAAACACAAGGCACGACCGGCCAAAAAAGAAATATTTATTGCATAGCTTTCATAAACAAAAATAATTACAGAAAATGACGCTTCTCGGCCTTTAACGAAATGGGAAAGAAAAAAGGAAAATGCTGCACTACCACAGTCCGGTCCTAAAACCCACACTACTCTCCACAACCGTTGATTGGAGTGTGAGACCACCAGCCTCTTCATAGTCTCCGCATATCGCCGGGAGATCCCCAGGCCCCTCAGGACGATGTCGTTCCTCATATCCCAGTTGCCCAGGATCCCGACGACGATAGCCTCGACAGAAGAGTGAAAGCCCTGGTCTTCGAAGTGTTTGGCAAGCGCGGCGTACTTCACCTCCTTCCTTCGCTGCGCCTCATCCAGGGCCTCCCTGGTGTTCTCAAATGCGACGGTCACGTCGATGATCCTCGCCGAGCTACCCACACCGTCTCGTCCCGCGTCGAGGAGCATGAGGTCTGGGCGGACGGGCTGAGGGTATCCGGGTATGGTCTGGTTAAACCTCAGCATTTCCTGCTCCCTTCCATGACGCCCGCCAATGGCGGTGGCTAATCTTTCCTGGATCCCGTTGTGCCACAGTTGCCAGGCCCGCGACTGAACCTTGCAGTGGTTCAAGACATGGGGCAGGTTCTCATCCCCAAATCCGCACCGCCGGCAGCGCCTTTCGCCCCCTTGCTAGCAACGGCGACGCATTCAGGGGCAGCACGTCCAACTGTGCCTGGTACACAAACCTCCAGTCACAGAAACGCATGTACCGGCCCCTGTCCACGAAGTGGTTGGAGGAAGGAGAGCTGCTGGAGGCCAGGAGGACCTTACCCTGATCAGGCTTCCTCCACAGGGTACGAAGGTAGGCCCCCCTGGCGGCGTTCTTCAGGGTCCTCTCCAGGACAGGAATTGCCCCCGGAGGAACCCTCACCTCTTCTTCTCTTTCTCCAATAGTGATCTGCCGAGATGCCTGCGTGAAGAGGGAGGAGAAGTCGGAGGACAGGGAGCCGAAGTTCTCCTCCATCGATCCAGACAAGTATTTTGCGCAGTCCTCCGACGTTGGTAATCTTCCAATCCTTCTCCTCACTACCTCACGCAATCTGCTCCAGGCAATGCTCCTGACGACGGGATCCTTGCAATGCAGGAGCCTGAAGCCATGGGTGAAGGTCAAGATGTCCACCAAGTCACCCAATGGCAACAGGCCCATACCCCCCTGCCACTGTTGGATGTAGAGGACCTCGGGGGAGGCCCTCCGTGGCAGGGACAGCCACCGCTTTCCACAGTCACAGACGAGACGGTCGATCCGCTTCAATGGCTCCTTCCTGACGACGCCAGCCCGAAGGATTAAGCTGAGTCTAGGGAGGAGGAATGTTTGGAGGACCCTAAATTTCTGCCATGGCGCGAGGAGTCAGGCGTCGATCTTCCTCACATCCTCCGCCAGGCGCTCCAAATCCTCCATGGGGGTCTGGCAGGTCTTGAATCCAAATGGGACCCCCAGGTACGAGTAGGGCTCCCCCTCCCTAAGACATGGCGGGGACTCTCCCTGGATTGTGAATCTTGATCCCCGCACTGGGCTGGCCGAAGTCCAAATGAAGCGTCGCACACTTTGCAGGGTTGAATGCCAGTCCAGCGGCGGACGCCCGTTGCCCGGTGCGGTCCAGCAGACGCTGCAACGCCTCCGCACTGCGCCTCATCAGCACCAGGTCATCAACGTAGGCCAAGTTGGAAATCTTCTTCGCCGCTACGTCCACCCCGAGGACCCCGGCTTCTCTCTCGGCTGCCCTAACAATTGGCTCTATCCCCAAGTTAAAGACAGTTGGGGATAGGGCGCAGCCTTGTTTTACCCCTGCCTTGATAGTGATGGCGGGGTTCTCTCCTTCCGAGGTCATGATGGTGGTGGAGGAGTCCTGGATGTCCTCCACCACCCTGGCGAAATTCGGGGGGACGTCCATCCTGGCCATGGTGTCGCTGATGTGCAGATGGGGGATGGAACCAAAGGCGTTGCTGAGGTCCAGCCAGGCCAGGCAGATGGTCCCACGTTGTCTCCTGGNATCAGATTCGCGTGAGCTCTTGGGATTTCTGGGAGGGCTGATGGAGAGTGGAGTTTGGAGGAACTCCTCTTCGCCCAGATGTCCTGCCCGGTCGATATTATGACATCCTGGCAGCTATATTCCTTGGGTAGCCCTGGCGACCGTATCGGTTTGCGATGCGGCGTCCCAGTTCGTGTGACTCCGTGGTGGGTGGGGAGCTCAAGCAATGAAATGTTCTTTTCTAACTCTATGGAACCTTCACTTCCTCCTCCTAAAAGACCCCGCCCAGAAAGGTGCGGGCGAGAAAATGAGTTTAGGCCATGTAGAAAGTATATTGTAATCAAATGTAGTATGGAGAATGAAAATTTGACCAAGGTTTTACCATTCCTGATTCACAAATCCTTAAGCACTGCCATTCCGGGTAACTTAGAATCAGTAAAAAAATTAAGAGATGGTACACTGCTGGTTAAGCTTATGTTAAACTATGTTATATTAATTTTGACAATCTGACAGATAGCATAATATGTGGAATACTGTTATAGTGAGTTATCTCTTTGTTTAACCNATAAGGACTGTCCGGGAGGTCTTCCACGAGGGCGGTATCCTCCCTTCCTTGAGGCAGCGGCTGAAGATGATGGGCATCACCCTGGACCCCACATCCATCCGGCGAAGATCTCTGTAGCGCAGGCCGTCGGGGCCGGGCGCTGTGTTCTTTGCCCTGGCAAGCCTGCGCGTTACCTTTTCTCCACCGATGTTCTTCAGGAGCGAGTCCCACTTACTACACTTTGATCGTTTATTTGCAATACTTCACAATACATGCCATTAAAAGAGATTAAAATAAGAAATATAAAATCACACATTGGCCTTGTGCCGGTTCATTATACAATTTTCAAGAAAATAATTAATATATTTAAAAAGAAGTATTAAAAAATAGATAAAGTTTTCAATAAACTAATTGCATTTGAGATCATATAGGTCGTAAGGGTAGCTAATTATTTGCTCCTTACACAGTTCTAAAAAAAGTTATAAATTATCGGGGGCCTCCTTCCACTGGCCTCCACCACAGGCCCCCACCACTGCAATAAACGTATATACAAAGAAAAATGAACGAAAAGCACAAGACCAGACCGGCCTGAACAATAGAAGTCTTTATTTTACAAAAGCAGAAAAAATAAATAAATGCTTCTCGGCCATTTTAAAGAAAGTGGGATGAAGGAAGAAGGAGAAAAATAAAGAAAAAGAAAAGAAAAATGGAGGGATCGCTGCTCAGCTACTGCCCGTCTTCATACTGGCGATGACCACTGACGTGCTCGACGTAGATGTCTCTGGACCATCGGATGACGTTGGAGACCACCAGCCTCTTCATGATGGAGGAGTAAGGCCGGGAGATACCCAAGCCCCTGAGAACGGTGTCATTCTTAGGGTCCCAGGAGCCCAGGCTCCCGACGACAATTGCCTCCACCAAAGAGTGGAGGCCCTTCACTCTAAAGTGTTTGGAGAGTGCCCTCCTTGTGCGTCCCTTTCTTCTGTAGAAGGACTGTCCGTACTCTTTGATCTTAGCCATAAGGTCGAGAAACGATCAACTGCATAAGCATTACTGCACTCCCGAAATAATTGAAACCCTTGAAGGTTGGATATTTACATTCTGAATGGGTGAATGTACTCTGTATACAGAAATTAGAAGGTTACTATGTACATGATATTCATTATACAATAGTCCAGCCTTACATTATCAGCTTCCACAGTTATTTATACAAACGCAAAAAGGGTTTTGGCATGGAAGCAATTCTATCTGTCATTGTCATTTCGTTTCGATGGTTGTATTGCAGTTGGTTTCGTCTTCGGTTGGGTGACGTTCCAGTGGGTCGCCTATGGGTTATCCATATTTCTGCAGCTTACAGGCTCTAGCAGCGGCGAGGGCGTCGTGGCGATTGTCAAATGGGACCGTGATATCGACTATATGTTTAAGTCCATCCCCAGATTCCTCGACATAGACATCGCAGGAGCGATGTTTCACCTGGAATGCGGCAGTCAGTGCAGTCTAGGTAAAGTAAAGGCAGAGCATTAGTAAGCAGGTGTTGTATGTCGTTATGTCTGCGCGTCCATCCATCGGAGTGGCACGCGCAGTATTCAGAACGTGCGGGAGCGTTTGTTCTCGCGTCCCGCACAGCCGACATCTGGTATCCCCTCTTTGATTCCCTTGCCTTGCCGCGTTAACGGGAAGGAGATTGAGTCTAGCGCGATGAATAAAGCGCTACTCGCAGACGCGGGTGTGTCGCACATCTCGCAGGAAATGTGAGCTCGCTGGATGCCGAGATGCCGCTTCCAAGACCTTCCCCTGGTCCTTTTTTGCCGTAATGGACCGCCGCATGCCTTCCGCAATCGCTCTCCTGAAGAGTGGGACGGTCTGTTTCCGGTGCGACGGTGAGATGAGGAGTGCCTCCGCTGCTGGTGATAGATGACTAATGCGGAGTGCCATCTCGCGGCGGGCGTCGCTCCATTCCCACAGGGTTGGGCAGGGGGGGGGTGGAGGTTTCGCGTCGCTTTTCTCGCTCGCAACCATAACGATGCGGCGTCACCGACGTCGGCGCGGAGTCTTCCCTCTGTTGACCCGGAGAGATACTGCATAAGGAGGCCATTGTTGGTAGCAGCGCTCCCTCTTCCAGTTATGCGATAGGCCTTGTTGTGGAGGCTGTCCCATGCTATTTCGTGACGTGAGTGTCTCCGCAAAATATCATCCTGAACGCGTGTACAATTGTCAGCACGTCTTTGAGGATAGCAGGGGGTGTTAGTCCTACTCCTTCCAGCTAGGGCGGCAGATGCAGTATTTCTCGGCTCGATCTATTGGGGAGTCACATCCACTACCGGGCGGCGGCGTTCATTCGTTGGTCCAAGGTTGCCAGTGCATGCTTTGGGAAGTCCGTGGCTCGCAGCGGGTAGTCTAGTTTCGGGAGCAAGAAGGTTCTCACCGCGTCTAATTTCTGCCACGGGGAGAGCCCGCTTCCGTTTAGTGCACCAATGTCTTGGGTGATTTGTGCTATGATGTTTTCCGGCGTGGTCTCGATGTGCCACCCTTGCAGCGCTCCTAAGTATTATTGGTGTTCCTTGGATGTTGAACGATAAGAGGAGATGTCTTTGTCGTCCGCGGGTGCAGTCCAGGTGCAGGCTGGCGCATTTCCGCGGCTTGAAGAGGAGTCCGCTCCAGTTGGCGGCGGCACTGACCGTATGTAGGAGCTGGTGCAGCAATCCGGCGGATTTCGCGAGCAATAAAACGTCGTCGGTGGAAGCCAGCGCCGAGATACGGTGCTTGCCAATCTGGTAACCCCGCGTTGATTGCTTATGGAGAGCCACTCGCAAGAGGTGTTCGAGTGCTAAGTTAAATAGAAGCGGGGAGAGGGGGTCTCCTTGGCGTATGCCGCTCTTGATTGTAATCGGCGCTGTGGATTCGTCTCTGACCTCTACCTCTGTGGTCATCTCCTGGTACATGTCTTCGATTATTAGTCGGATCATCGAGTACAGCATCGCCATCTCCTGGAGCACCCTGGATGTGTGCCTATGCGGTACGGACCCGAACGCGTCCGCCTTATCCAGCCAAGCGATGTCGATCTCTTTGCCATTCCGCCTTGCGTCTTCTAAAGCAGCTCCGAGCACAAAGTTGTGCACAACGTTGTGCTCGGAGCAACTACACAGACTTTGATCTTAGCCATAAGGCCGAAAAGACAAAGTGCATAAGTAGGGTACAAGGGCGGTCCCGAAATAACTGAAACCCTAGATTTGCGAAAGTCAGGGAGGGTGAGAGGGAAGCTGTAGAGAGGACCGCTCCAGGCGGTAGGTAAGGCGCGAACACCCACGACGGACGTTTGCCGGGATTGGTGTATAAAGGGAATGGGTATAAGTCCCGTTCATGGGAGATGGGGGGGTTTAAGGAGTCCCTAGGTGACCCCTCAATCGGAGAAATTGAAGTAAGAGCGGCGAAGATCGCAGGTGCGACGCCCTCTGCTGTATGTGGCAGGAAGCACGTCGTATCTCCCGCTCTGTGGGACGGGTAGAGGCGGGAAAGTTGGAATTGGCTTATTGAAGTGGCGCGGGGCCATATAAAGGGCAATGTTGTGGTCCGTGTAGGTCTGGCTGGCCTGCTGCATCGTGTCGTGTGAGTTCCTGGGTGCTCCTCAGACCCAGTGACGAGAGCTGTGGATGACGAGTTTTCGTAGGACCACGACCTGTTGCGTATTTATAAATTTTCGGGCCCCCGAGCTCGTCGAACATTCGTAGCGACATCCGTAATTTGTTGGGAGTGGAGGAGAATGAGTAGGCAGTGTGATGGGTTACATATTTTTAGTGTTGATACAGAGTCCTTTGGGCTCCAAGTTGTCAATTTGGGTGAATTTTCGTTATTATCCTTGCCCGTCGTGTTGGACTGGGCAGAAGTAAAGCAATTTAGGGCACGATAACAAAAGAATTTACAAAGATATTTACAGATTAGAGAAAGATTATACATATATCCTGCTCTTACACATTATGCTTTTTACATACTATACATTTGAGTGGCAAAAGTATAGATTTTCAGGAGCAGGATGCAAAGGTAAACTTTGTATAGCCGCCTTACATTAGTTACATTTACAATTTGGAAAATACAAATATTAATTTAAAAATTAAATACATCAAATTGGAAATACTGATAGTTTCTATTGGCAACTGCTTCTTGTTTATTGGGTTATTCGTCTTCGTTTGGATGCCTGGTCAGGGGGTCGTCCTCTGGGTCTCCTTCTGCACTGGTCCTGGCCGCCGATATTTGGTATTGTCTTATGCCTGTTATGTGTTCCACATAGATGTCCCGCGACCATTGAATTGCCGCGGAGACCATCTTTCGGCGTAGTGTGGGGATGCGTTTCCCTGATATTCGTAGCCTTTTGAGGAGTTTGTCGTTCTCCGGATGATAGGATTCGAGTGACCCAACAACCAGGGCATGTAGATGAACTTCCGCCTTGTATTCCTGCCGAACCCGGAGACGTTTATCGAGGTCGGAGTATTTCTCTATTTTGCCTCCTCTGGCCGATGCTAGGGCTTCGGGACAGTTGTCGAACGGTACCGTTATATCTATGATATAATATGGTCACTGTGGTTCTTTCGGCAGCAAAAATCTCCGGCCGCAAGAGTGAAGAGTCTCCCGGGATGCGGCGGTCGGTCCTGACTGTGAAAGTAAATGGAAGAGAATTTAGGAGTATATTTTGAATTTCATTGTGCCTGCGGGTACACCCATCAGAGTGACAGGCACAATGATTAATGACGTGCGGGAGCGTCTCGTCTTTCGTCCCGCAGCGGCGTCAGCGAGTGTCCCTCCATTGAGCGCCGCGCCTTGCAGCATTCAGCGGAAATACGTTCAGACGAGCTCGATGTATGAAAGACCAGTCGGAGAATCGGATGTGGCGACCCGTTCTAATGAAGTGTGAGCTGGCGGAATGGCGAGAGGCGGCTTCCAGTACTTTCCCCTGATCTCTCTTCGCAACTAGGGATCTCCACATTTCTTCCTCTAATGCTCTCCGGAGAAGGGGTACTATCTTCTTCCGATGAATTGGAGGGATGATGAGGGCGTTTGAGGTTGGTAATGGGTGGCTGATGCGCAATGTGAGTTCCCTTCTGGCATCGCTCCATTCCCACGTCGTCTGGCACCTAATTCCGAGATTGCAGGTCGCTTTTCGGATACGTGACCAGAGGGAGGCTGCGTCTCCGACGACAGCGCCGGCGAGGTATACGCCGGCCCCACATCTCTGAGACCTGTCCAAGCTATTTCTTTGATGAAGGAGTCCCCGCACGTCAGCATCTTGTAGACATGGGAGATGGTGAGGATGTCTTTTACGGCAGACAGTGGGAAGAATCTTGCACCCCCCAGGTACGGTGGTAGATGGAGTAGTTCAGTGCTTGTCCGCTGGGGGTGCCACATCCACCTCCTTGCAGTGGCATTTAGTTGGCCCCCTAGATTGTAAAGTGCGGCTTTTGGGAACTCTGTTATCCACATGGGGTACTCCAGTTTAGCTAGGAGAAAGGTTAGTACAGCTTCTAATTTCTGCCATGGCTTTAGTTCACTCATGTTGATAGCCTCAATGTCTCTGGCAATGCTGGCGATAGTTCCGTTAGGGGTGGTATTCACATGCCATCCCTGTGGTGTTCCAAGGTATTTGTAACTCTCTCCCTCCCTCAGGGAGCGTGTGTATGTCAAACGAGGAAAGGAGGAGTCGCCGATATCCCTTGGTGCAGTCAAGGTGTAGGCTGGCGCATTTCCTTGGGTTGAATGGGAGACCACTCCAGTTGCGGCTGCGCTTACTGCATGGAGCAGCTGGTGAAGAGTTCTAGCACTCCTGGCAATTATCAAGACGTCATTGACATATGCTAGGGCCGAGAATGGGTGCTACCCGAGTACGTACCCCGCCGTCGGATTTTTACATAATGCTGCTCGTAGGAGTAGTTCCAGTGCAAGATTAAAAAGGAGGGGAAACAGGGGGTTCCCTCTGTGGGTGCTTGGGGCGTGTTGCCCTGGGCATTTCATTCCCTAAAGATGCGGCTGCGTCCACAATTTCTACTATAATTCTGGTCAGGGTTCTGGTATCTCCTGGTTGTAGCATTCCAAGCTCGATTTCCTAGACCATCTGTTCTTCTGACAGTTCTGCTTGACGGGATGCTAGTGGGTGCCGCCGTTCCCTGACTTTGAGGACCTCGTCTGGGATGGCAATAGTCCTCCTATCTTCCTGTGGCCTCTCTGTTCCTACCCTCTCCCTCAGGTGAAGCCTTGTGGCTGTACGGGAGGCTACTAAGGTAGCTGGCGACCCTAAGGTACCCTAGCCACTTAGAGCTCTGGGTAAAAGGGGATATCCTGATCCCTGTGCCCAGCTCTTAGGGGCGGGGCTTCCCTTAACTGGGTAGCTTCGAGAGGATCTATTAGTCATGCCTTATGGTTCTCATAAGGAAGTGGGTAACCTTAACCTCAGTAAAAATCCCCAAGACAAGGTTCTATGTATGCCAAGGTCTAGATGGTAGTAGGGTTTTACTATCTTAAGTACATAAACCTCTGGGCACCAGGCGACACCTGGTAGTATGATAGCCTTCTTTCGGATAAGAGCGAAGGTCTGGAGGTGACTGTTTTATTTCGTCTCGACTCGTGGGATAAATATGGATTCTAAAAATACAAAAATACAAACTGATTATGAAAGTGGAGAGAGGGGGGAGAAAGAGAATCCTGCCAGAATCTGCGGCTGTCATCCTTACATCACAATTAAGAGCTGCAGGGAAGAAACCGAAGGGACGCCGTTGGACCCAGGATGAGAAGCTACTATCTCTGCTACTGTACAAAAGAAGCCCCAAAGCATACCGCCTACTTAGACATCTTTTTTCCCTTCAGGAAACGAGGGCTGTTGCTTCCCTCTTTCAGAGGGGCGCCATAACAATACTGTCTACTTAGGTATCTTTTTTCCCTTCCTTCCCGTTCAACAATCACAACCATTCTTCATTCCATACCATTTTCACCTGGGATAAATCCTCAGATATTTGCCTCTCTATCTCATTCTTTGGGTCAAATGGAGGATTGTGCTCGCACATGTGTCCTAATGTTTGATGAAATGTCAATCATGGAGCATTGTGAGTATAGTACTTCACTTGATTTAATTATGGGATATGAGGATCATGGAAACAATAGGAGAAACAAGACTCTTGCTAAGTATGCACTTGTTTTCATGGTTTGTGGGATACTGAGAAAATGGAAGCAACCCATAGCTTTTTATTTCAGTGGATCGGATACAAAATCTGAGGTATTAGTCTCTCTCATGGAAGAAGTATTGAAGCAATGCTTCATGGCAGGTCATCAAATTCATTTCGATATTAGGTGTGGAGCAATATTACGGCACGAAAGTTTGTGAAATTGTGTAGATATGTCTCCGTTTCGTAATGAAAGAAGAAATCGTATCTCGCGATTGCTGATGTAGTTTCAGCAAGGAATACTTGCTATTATTCGTGTGTATTTGATTAATGAGTGGGAAGAAAGTAGTTTTTGTTTTCAAGATCAGTCATTTTAATGCTGATTGAGATACAGACAGATCCGCGCGGCGTGGGTCCTTTCGACCCCGTACGTTGCCGCGATCATGGAAAACATAGCATTGTATTAAAAACGCATCAACAGCATTACACATTTATAGCATGGCAACAAAAAGATGGAATTTCAAAGACAATTTTCAAAACAAGTATATGGTGGTAAGTTCGCACAGTAGGGGCGGCGGGGTCCCTGCGCGCAACCTTTACAGATTTACATATAAATAATTTTCAAGTAATTACAATACTAAATTTGCATAATGCCTTGCGTTGTCTTCCCACATACCGATGGTCGGCGGGAAGACAAGGTGAATTTAAATGTTTAAACGTATGAATATAAAAATGATAATTACATAGTAAGAGGTTATTATACAATTACCGGGCCTTACAGTATAGAGCAAAATATATACATATTAAGGAAAAAATTATATATGAGTATTTGGCCATGGTTGTCAATCCGTTATAATCATTTTGTTATATATTGGTTTGTGGGTGGTTCCTCCAAGGGGTCTCCTTCCGGTTCTCCGTTGGCACCCATTCTCGCCGTTGGCTCCTTGTATTGTCGCATCCCCGTGACGTGCTCTACATATATGTCTCGTGACCATTTGATTGCCGTGGAGACAATTCTACGCCTGAGTGCGCGGATTCGTTGCTCGGGGATGCGGAGCTGGTGGAGAACCTTGTCATTCTCGGGATCCCACGTCCCTAGAGCTACAACGACGATAGTGACGAGAAAGACTTCAGCGCGGTACCGATGCCGCACCCGCAATCGTTCCGCAATCTCGGCGTACTTGGCGATTTTTATCTCTCTGGCAGCGGTGAGGGCGTCGCTGAACGGGACCGTCACGTCTATGATATGGAATGGCCCGTCCGGTCCCTCAGAGATAAAAATGTCCGGCCGGAGGAGCGATTCGTCTCCAGGTATGCGGCGGTCGACTCGTGCTGTAAATAATGAAGAGATAGAGGAGATTATTAAGTTTTGTATATCGTTATGCCGTAGTGTCCAGCCATGCGATTGGCAGGGACAATGATTGAGGACGTGCGGCAGTGTCTCCTCCCTTGTCCCGCATCTGCGGCACTTGGTGTCTCCCCTTTGGTTCCCGCGCATTGCCGCGCTGAGTGGGAGGATGTTGAGACGTGCTCGGAGTACGAACCGCCAGTCGCAGAAGCGAGTGTGGCGGCCCTCCCGAACGAAGTGTGAGCTGGCCTGGTGAAGTGTCGTGGCATCGTACACCTTCCCTTGATCCGGCTTGCTGATCAATTTCCTTCGCCATCCCTCTTCGATGGACCGCCGTATCAGAGTGATGACTCTGTGGCGGTGGGATGCTGGCACGATAAGTGAGTCTTGCGTTGGTGATGGGTGTGCCAGATGGATTGCGAGCTCTTTCCATGCATCACTCCATTCCCATGAGAGCCCGCACAGCTTTCGGAGGGAGCGGGTAGCGCGTCTAGTCCTCGACCATAGGGAAGTTGCATCTCCGACGTCTGATTCCAAGCGCCCTTGCATAGATCCTGACATGTATTGTGCCAGTATTCCATTGGAAGGTGCAGGGACTTCTCTTCCCAGTTTTCTATGGACGGTGTCTCGGAGGCTGTACCATACCATCCGAAACGTGTGCGCCACGCTGAGTAGATCCTTCATTGTGGAGGGGAGGATTATTCCCGCGCCCCCTAAGTGCGGAGGAAGGTGCAGGATCTCACGACTCGCTCTAATAGGGACTGCCATACCGCTGCGGGTGGCAGTTAGTAATTTTCTTTCTATTTCTGCGAGCGCTCTCTTCGGAAAGTCTGTTAGCCGGACACCCCTGCGGGTAGGGGGATGGAGAATACTCCCGCGGCATCCCGGCCTGTCGTAAGAGGCGACTAATCGGGCGGGGAGAAAACCCCGAAAACAAACCCCAAGATCAGCAAGGGCTGAGCCCGGACAGTGATGTGGATCAGCTGTCTGTGCGTGGTCATGCCAGCTGACCAAGGATCCACCCACGTGTTTGCCGTGCGTGGAGACCCGTAAGGAGGAGAAGGGTGTCCTGGAGGTTGAGTGCCAACCATTGGCACAACACACCTCTTTGGCCCCGGATTCGCTGTAAACGGGAGGCCAGGGAGTAGCTCACCCTGGTCAATCGGCTTCTGGTGGCTGGGGAAATTTCCTTTCGAGCGTACACCAGATTTGTGCGAGTCTGCTGTGCGTCCCATAAGTGGTGTGTGTGGAGGGAGATGGATGGGAGGGGGGTTGGAGGGCCCCTCTTGCCAGAAATCTTGCCTTGCGCTACATCTAGGGAGCATGCAGGCTATACCTCTCAGGTAGCCCTGGCGACCGCACAGGCTTGCTGTGCGGCGTCCCAGTTTGTGTGGCTCCGTGGTGGGTGGGGAGCCTGGGGGGTGAAATATTTTTTTCTATCTTATGGATCCAAATCAACCTCCAACTAAAAGATCCCGCCCAACCATGGGTGGGGGAGATAATGATTACGAAAAATGTCTTAAATATCTAGTAATTAAATGTGCTAACGAAGGTGAGTCCCTAGCAAAGATGTCTCCCTTCTTAATTCATAGGGTCTTGTCTGGCGCAGTACCTGGAAAACTAAAATCAGTAAAGAAGCTTCGGGACGGAACTCTACTAGTAGAAGCAAATGATAAAAAACAAAGTGAAACTCTCATGAAAATGACAACCATACAGGATACCCCAGTCAGAGTCGAGCCCCATAAAACATTAAATACATGCAGAGGGGTAATATCGTGCTACGACTTACTGTATGTCACAGTCGATGAAATAGTAAAGGAGATGGCTTCCCAGGGTGTCATATCGTGTCGCAGACTCCAGAAGAAACAGAATGGAGAAATGATAAACACTACCTCTGTTGTCTTAACTTTCTGTCGTGACAAACTCCCAGAGAAGGTATTTGTGGGGTATGAGTCGTGTACTGTGAGACCCTATATCCCCAGCCCTATAAGGTGCTTTAAATGCAATCGTTATGGCCACACAGCCAACTCTTGCAAGGGCAAGCCCACCTGCCCTAAATGTGCTGGGGATATGCATGATGGAGAGCCATGCAACAATGCTCCTAAATGTGTAAATTGCGAGGGATGCCACCCAGTTTATGCTCGTGAGTGCCCCAGGCTGCAGGAGGAGAAGAAAATTACAGAAATCAAAGTAATTGAGAAAGTATCCTATGCTGATGCAAGGAAAAAATACAGGGAAATGGTCAGCCCTACCTTCTCTCGCTCCTATGCAGCAGTGGCAACAATTAAAAAATCTAGTGTTAGCTGCCAGACAGACCCATGGATAGAAAAAGCAAAGAATCCAAAAGAAAAGTCAAAATCTATTGAAAATAAACTTGCGAATTCTACTGGTCCTGTTACTACACCAGAAACTAAAAATCAAAATCAAAAAAATAACGCACCTCCTAAACCTGCCGGGAAGGCAGAAACAGGAGGCAAGAGCATAACCCTTCCTCTTGCTGCCTCCGTAGAATTGAGGCAATCAACGGAGGATGAGATGGAGGAGGACGAGCTGGATGAGGAGCAGCTGCGCCTCTTCCTCCAGAACCGTAAAAAAGGAGGGAGGACGAGGCTAGCAAGGTAGCTAGCCAATTGTTTTTAAATTTTTTTTGAAATGGACTACGTTGTCCTTATTTTAGGAATCTATTTATTTATTTATTAAGTTTTATTGTAATTTTAACCTTTTTATCCATTTAACATGTTTGCCATTCAATGGAACATGAATGGTTTTAATAAAGGGATGCATGAGCTGCAACTACTGATTAACAAATTGAAACCAGCGTGCATTTTCCTACAGGAAACACATTTTAAAAATTGTGACAACCCACGTTTAAGTGGTTATAGCTTTTATCGGCAAGACTTCTTGGATGGGGAGCGAGCTTGTGGAGGGGTTGCAACTGCCGTCCGAGAGACCCTTTACACCTCTCGGGTGGTAGTACAGACTACACTGCAAGCAGTTGCAGTGAAAATAGCTGCTCCTGAAACTATTACTGTGTGCAACATCTACTTGCCAGAGTGGGCACCAGTAACAGAGGAGACTTTAACGGACCTCATCAGGCAACTACCTGCTCCTTTCATTCTCTTAGGAGATTTTAATGCTCACAATCCTCTTTGGGATTGCAACTCCAATGTTTTTAACAATTTGAGTCGAAGGGGACGTCTCCTGGAAAAGATTTTAACAAATTTTAATCTTGTTCTTTTAAATAGGAATGAAAGGACGCATTTTAACTCTTTTAATGGCAGTTACTCTGCAATAGATTTAGTTATATGTTGCAGCTCAATAGCACCATGTTTTAAACTTCAAATACATGACGACCTATGTGGAAGTGACCATTTCCCAATAATTTTAAGCAAGTATTGTTTTAATAATGCCTCCTCAGCTCCCAAAACGTGGCTTCTTAAAAAGGCTGATTGGGAAAAGTTCAAGGACAAGCTGTCAATAGAATTCAACGATTCCCTCTCTGCCAGGGAAAATGTCGAAGCACTTACCTCCTGCATCCTGAGTGCAGCTGAGGAAAGTATTCCCATTTCCAACGGCAAAGTGCGACATTCCCCAGTTCCTTGGTGGAATGAAGAATGTGCCATGGCAGTAAGAAAGAGGAAGAAAGCCCTTAAAACATTTAACAAATTCCCTACAACCAGAAACTTAGAGGCATTTCGTCAGCTCCGTTCCAAAGCCCGCCAAGTGATAAAGAATGCCAAGAAAACATCCTGGATGAACTATGTCAGCTCCATCAATGCACGCACCTCAATTACAGAGACATGGAGAAAGATAAAGCAATTTTCAGGCATACACAATGCATCAGCCTCTTACATTAAACATAATGGCATCCTCCTCACACAACAACAGGACATTGCAGAAGCCTTTGGGCAGCACTATGCGCAAGTAAGCAGTTCGGAAGCCTACCACCCCTCCTTCAAATTAATCAAAGAACGAGAAGAAAGCAAAATAATACCAACCAGGGCACAGCACTTAGGGGAAAAATATAATGATCCCTTTACTCTTTGGGAACTAAAGGAGGCTATCGCTAATCTTAAAGACACAGCCCCAGGAACCGATTATATCCACAATGCCTTCTTTAAGCAATTTTCAGAGGAAGAACTTATGGTGTTATTGAAGATCTTTAACCAGGTATGGGAGGAAGGAGAATTTCCCAAGGCATGGTGTGAATCAGTGCTGGTACCCATCCCGAAGCAAGGAAAAGACAAAGTCTCCCTGGGAAATTATAGACCAATTGCTCTTACTTCATGCCTCTGTAAGCTGATGGAGAAAATGGTCAACAGACGTCTAATCTGGTGCCTTGAAAAACGTAATTTGCTATGCAACATACAATGTGGTTTCCGAAGAAAGAGGAGCACTATTGACCATCTGGTGCGAATAGATTCATTCATCCAGGAAGCATTTGCTTATGGCCAGCATGTAATAGGCATCTTTTTCGATTTAGAGAAGGCCTATGACACCACTTGGCGGTATAAGATTTTAAAAACATTGTGCGAATGGGGCTTTAAAGGTAACCTATTAACTTTTATCAAGAATTTTTTAACAGACAGAGTTTTTAGAGTAAGGGTGGGAGACTGTTTATCTGGTCAGTTTGTGCAAGAGAATGGCATCCCTCAAGGATCAGTAATGAGTGTAACACTATTTGCCATAGCAATTAATGACGTGGTGACCTCAATACGACCACCTGTTGAGGCATCATTGTTTGTGGATGACCTCGCAATATTCTGCCGTTCCCATAAGCTCTCCTCTGTGGAAAGGCAGCTGCAAATGACACTAGGCAGACTATGGAGGTGGTCACTCAAGAGTGGTTTTCGCTTCTCACTTGAGAAAACATCTTGCCTCCACTTCCACAGGCGGCGTGGCATCCATCCTCAACCAACACTGAGGCTTGGAGACAAAACTCTAAAATTTGTAGACTCTGTTCGGTTCCTGGGTATGCACCTTGATAGGAGGCTTGACTGGAGGACACACATAAATAACCTCAAGCTGAAAGCTCATGCAGGCATGAACATTTTAAAGCTTTTATCAAACAAATCCTGGGGAGCAGACCGCACTTGCATGCTTTTACTTTATAGATCACTAATTCGCTCTAAGCTTGACTATGGGTGTTTTATTTATGGTGCTACTAGAGCATCCTACTTGAGACCTCTGACATCGTTGCACAATGCTGGCCTACGTCTTGCAACTGGTGCTTTTCGCACAAGCCCAGTTCTTAGCATCTATAATGATGCAGGAGAACCACCGTTGGAGACTAGGAGAAGCATCTTAATGTGCAACTATGTCAGCAAAATTTTAGCTTTACCTTCTCACCCTAGTTTTAATTATGTTTTTAATGATAATTTATTGACTGTTTTTAATAGAAGACCACGCACAATACAGCCGCTAGCTGTGCGTATTCAGCAATTTTTAAATAGTAATAACTTAGTGCTCCCCAATATAAAGCAGGGATGCCAAAGTAACAGACCCCCATGGAAATTACCGATGCCAGACGTCTCACTTGTCCTGGCAGAAAGGGGAAAAGCCAACGCACTTCCTAATGAGCTCCGTTGCAATTTTTTAAGGGCAATATCAGAATACCCAGGTTTTAACCTAATATACACTGATGGTTCCAAGTCTGATAGAGGCTGTGCAAGTGCATATGTTTCATCTCAGACATCACATGCTGCTAAACTACACCCCTTGAGCAGCATATTTGTGGCTGAGCTAACAGCTATCAAACTGGCATTGGAATCGTCTATGGACTCAGAGACACCAATTTTAATCTGTTCGGACTCAATGAGCGCCCTTAGAGCCATTACAAAATATGAACCTTCACACCCACTTGTCCAGGAAGTGCAGAATAAATTGAGCACGCTACACACCAGGGGTGTAGTTGTAAAATTCATTTGGACTCCTGCTCATGTGAATATCGCAGGAAATGAAGCAGCAGACATAAGGGCAAAAGAGGCTATAAAAAGGCCTGGAATAGATACAGAAGAGGTGGTCCCAGATGACCTCAAGAACCATCTAAAATGCACTGCATTGAAAGAGTGGGAGAAAATCTGGTCCTCCTCTGTTGGGAATAAGCTTAGAGCTATTAAGGAGGATATTAAACCCTGGGGCTCTTCTATTAGGCGCAGTAGAAGGGAGGAAGTTGTCATAACTCGACTGAGAATAGGACACAGTGTCATTACACATTCTTACCTGTTTTCCATTCCTAGACTTCCACCTCAGTGTGAGGAATGTAACTCCCTTCTAACTGTAAAACACATTCTCACAGAATGCCAGAAATTCTCCGATGATCGACATAAACACTTCAGAACAGTGATACTTAAGGAAATTCTTGGGAACGATTCTGAGATGATAGACAGAGTTGTGTCGTTTATGAAAGCCACAGGCCTTTTTTCAAAAATATAAGAGAAGCCCTTGCACATACTGACACAGTTCCACTTTTACAAATATTCAACTATAAATTTTAGCTAAAGTTTTTAATATTTATATTTATGTTTTTAAAATATTTATTTATTTATTGTTTTTAATCATTTTTTCACGCCACCATTCTAGTACGGTGTAGAACGAGGCTTTTACCTTCTCCTGTTTTCCAAAGTGAGGTATTGGATTACATATAACTATAGACAAGGTGCAAAATGACCTCAGCTGTCGAAGCACCTTAAATCCAACTACTACTACTACTGTTAGCCGGAGGTGAAAGTCGAGGCGTGGAAGGAGGAAAGTCCTTATAGCGTCGCGTCTTTGACATGGGGCAAGATTGCTGGCGATGATGGCTCCTAGGTCTGCTTGTATACCGTCTAGGGTCTCCTTGGGTGTTCTGTGGATTTTCCAGCCTTTGGGGGCTCCCAGGTAGGTGTATGATTCGCCTTCCTTTAATATCCGCATTGGCCTGCCTTGAATGTGAAATTGTGACGCCTTGGTTCCTCGCTTACTTGCCGTGTGGATTAGGTGCAGGGAGGCGTAATTCCTAGGTTTAACTTAAAGGCCGCTCCATGTGGCTGCAGAGCATACAGCATGGAGAAGCTGATGGAGGGCTCCTGCGCTTTTCCCGATAACCACCAAGTCGTCCGCATAGGCTAAGGCTGAGATGGCGGTATTGCCAAGGTTATATCCTATGGTTGCCCTCTTGCATACGGCTGCTCGCAGGAGTGGTTCCATGGATAGGTTGAACAGGAGTGGAGAGAGGGGGTCTACCTCTGTTTTACTCCTCTATTGATGGTTATTGGAGCCGTTGTTCCCTCTGCTGCTTCCACCTCGGTTGTGACGCCGCTGTACATAGAGGCAATGAGTCTGATAAGGCTATTTGGCATTGCCCATCCTCCAATATTCGAGTAATGTGGGAATGCGGGACCGAATCGAAGGCATCGGCCAGGTCCAACCAAGCTATGGCAATTTCCTTCCCGTTTCTGCGGGCATCCTCCAGCGCAGCGTCGAGCAGGAAGTTATGTTCGAAGCAGCCTTCGGTGCCTGGAATGAAGCCCTTTTGGAAGGGAAAGGAGATGCGTCGGCCTTTGATTGTCCAGGTGTAGATTCTATCAGCCAAGATGCCACTTAATACTTTGCCTATCGTTGGCTGCAGCGCGATCGGTCGCCAGTGGTCGATGGCTCCTAGTTCCCCGCCTTTATGTAGGGGGATCGTCCTGCTGTGTTTCCATGAGGCTGGAATGACCTCCTCATTCATGCAGCATGTGAACAGGCGAGCCAATGTCCTTCCGGACGGGTCTTATTTCGGCCAGGTTTGGTATGGGATACCATCGAGCCCTGAGGTGCTATTGGCTGTTCGTTTGATGCGGTCCAATACTTCGATGCTGGTAACCGGTCGAAGAAGGCTTCGTTCTTGCCCCTCCTGCCTGGTTGTGTCTATCTCTGGCACCGTTGATGGAGTAGGGCCTGTGTTGGTAGGTGGTGGAGGTAGGCTGAAGTGAGCCTCTAAGTCCGCCAGTTTTATCGGGCAGGTTGGAGAGGAGTCTTTTGCAATTCTTTTGAATGCCGCGCCTTTTCGGACTGTAGAGTTGTTGGAGATCCGCTGCAGGTAGTTCAGGCTGCTGTCGTCGGGGGCATGTCGGTCGTGACCTTGCATTGACTAATTCTGCGGCGGCGTTCATAATCCCTAGGTGAATTTCCCACATCATTTGGTCCTCCGATGGTTTCTCCGATGATTTCTACGGCCGCTTACACGGTCCACCATCGGCCTTGGTCCCATATCATCTGGAATACCGATGGGTGGTTGCGCTGGTTCCTCATTTTCCTGGCCCTGCTGTTCGGGCCCCATGCCGATTGGGCCTCCATCGGTCGGAGCGGCTCAGGGTGTGGGCTATCCTGTGTTCTTCGCTGCTGCGGAGGGGGCGGCGGGTGCCACTGCTGCCTTCTGGGCTGCTGGGTTGCCTGGTAGCCGCGCTCCCATGGCCGGGCGCCGTAGAGGGGTGGTGGGGGGCCCCAAGCAGTGGGGCGTGGGCCTCCTTGCCGTTCAGCGCGCCAATGCTGACGCATGTAGTGTGGCGGCGGCGGCGGCGGTAGGGGTGGCCATGTTCTCCTTCCATTCTCCCATTGGGGGCCTGGGTGCGGTCGTCTATGTTGTTGCCCATGCTGTGGCGGCATACCTCCTTGTCGCGCTCTTTGGGGCCGTCCATGGTGTTTAGGTGGTGGCCGTCTATGGCTAGCGGTCGGGCGCGGTATGTCGCCGCGCTCCTCTCTTTTCCGTCTCCTCCGGCTGCGGCGGGACTCCTGCGTCAGCCAACGCTCTTCTCTTTCATTTCTGATGGCGGGCGCGGACTCTGGGTGCCGAGAATCTCTTGCCGGCATCTATCGTGAATGGGTCGCCATCTCTACGGATGCCGTTGGAACTGCCGGTGGAGCTAGAATTGCAGCGCCCCTCCGATTGGTATCCCTCGCTTTCTCCATTCGTGGAGTCGGTGGCCGCGGGATCCGTTGGTGCCGCTCCAGCCAGTGGAGCGGCGTTTGCGTTCCCACATCCCTTGCTATTGTCACCTCCTCAGTTTTAAGGGAGGGCTCACTGGAGGCCCGGATGCGTTTCCCTTGATAGGCAAGCCGCTCGCGGTTGAATTGGTTAGCGGCTCGTCTTGCCGCTTGAGATCGGTGCGTTATCGTTTTTTTTATAAATGGGGCAGTAGGTATCAGGAATGTAAATATTTACAAAGGATATATACAGGGGAAATAATTATACAAATGTCTTGTCCTTACATAAGAGAGAATAAAGAAAGTGGTACTATGCATAAAAACAATATTAATTATTTTGGACTAGACACAAAAGATATTTCAGCCGGCCTTACATTTTGTTATACTTTACATTTATACAGAAATCTAAATCAAAAAGTATTAGCGGCAACGGCTATTTTGTTTGTCTTTTTCCTCAGTAGTCATTTTCGTTCGCTCTACAGGTGTCGCTCTACAGGTCGTTTGCTGGTTCTCCGTTGGTCCCAAATTCCGTCGTTTTCGAGCGATATTGTCTTTCTCCCGTCACGTGCTCCACATAAATGTCCCGCGACCACCGTATGGTGGCGGAGACCATTCTTCGTCTGAGTCCCGGGATTCTTGTCTCAGGTATGTGGAGCTGGCAGAGGACATTGTCGTTTTCGGGGTCCCAAGTCCCGAGAGCCCCGACTACGATGGCGCCAAGGAAGACTTCAGCCCGATACCGGTGCCGCACCCGCAATCGTTCGGCGACCTCGGCGTATTTGGTCATCTTTATCTCCCTGGCTGTGGTGAGGGCGCTGCTGCGGTTCTCGAACGGAACCGTCACATCAATAATATGGAACGGTCCGTTCGGGCCCTCGGAGATAAAGATCTGTCTGGTCGGAGGAGCGATTCGTCTCCAGGAATGCGGCGGTCGACTCGGGCTGTAAAGGAATGTGAGATGGAAGAGATTAGTTCCTTTTGAATTTCATTGTGACGCAACGTCCAACCATGCGAATGGCAGGCGCAATGGTTGAGGACGTGCGGGAGCGTCTCTTCTTTTGTGCCGCATCGTCGGCATTTTGTGTCTCCTCGTTGGTTTCCGCGCCTTGCTGCATTCAGGGGGAGAATGTTAAGTCTCGCCCCGTGGATGAAGCGCCAGTCACAAAAGCGGGTGTACCGGCCCTCTTGAATAAAGTGGGAGCTGGCCTGGTGTAGTGTTGCTGCTTCATACACCTTCCCTTGGTCTGGCTTGCTCACAAGTTTCCTTCTCCATCCCTCTTCGATGGCGCGACGGATCAAGGTAATGATCCTGTGGCGGTGGGTTCACGGAACGATGAGGAGTTCGTGCGCCGGGGAAGGGTGCGTCAGGTGAATTGTGAGGTCCTTCCTTGCATCGCTCCACTCCCATGAAAGACCGCACAGTTTCTGGAGGGAGCAGGTGGCTCGTCACGTCCTCGACCAAAGGGATGTGGCGTCCCCGACGTTGGTTCCCAGGCGTCCCTCCATGGATCCGGACATGTATTTGGAGAGAATAAGGTTCGGCGGCGCAGGGGGGTCGCGCCCCGTTTTCCTATGCACCGTATCCCGGAGGCTATACCATGCCGCATCCTTGACCAGGGGATCGCGGCAGGTGTGGGATCCGGAACGTGTGGGCGACGGTAAGGACATCCTTCCAGGTGGAGGGGAGAATGATTCCCGCTCCTCCTAAGTGAGGAGGAAGATGCAGGATGTCACGGCTCGCGCGGATGGGGGCAGCCATACCTTGCGAGTGGCTGTTAGTAAGTCCATTTCTAGTTGGATCTAGTTTCTAGTCCATCTCGCGAATGAGGATTTCGGTGAATCCGTTATGCGGAGGTGGAAGTCGAGACGGGGAAGCAGGAAGGTGCGGATGGCATCCAGGCGTTGCCATGGGGCCATGGGGGAGTTCGCTCGCGCTGATGGAGCGGAGGTCCCTCCGGATATCATTGATGGTCTCTGTGGGCGTTGTGTTGATTCTCCACCCTTTGGGTGCGCCCAAATATTTATATTGTTCTCCTTCCCCCAATATCCTCATTTGGTTCCCTTGGATGGAGAATTCGGATCCTTGTGTTTTTCTCCTGTTCCAGGTGTGCACCAGGTGTAGGGAGGCGCATTTTCTGGCTTTGAACTTCAGTCCGCTCCACGTCGCTGCGGCACTTACAGCGTGCAGGAGCTGGTGGAGCGCTCCTGCGCTACTTCCGATGATGACCAAGTCATCGGCGTAGGCGAGGGCAGAGATGGTGGTTTCTCCTAGGCGGTAACCGGTGGTGGATCTTTTGCATAGCGCTGCTCGAAGGATAGGCTCCAGCGCTAGGTTAAAGAGCAGGGGTGACAACGGATTCCCTTGTCTGACCCCCCTCTGAATTGAGATTGCTCTTGATGTTCCTTCTGCGGCTTCCACTGCGGTGGATACTCCGCTGTACATGTCCTCAATAAGTCTTATTAGGGCATTAGGCATGGACATCTCTTGTAGTGTCCGGGAGATGTGGTGGTGCGGGATTGACCCAAAGGCGTCCTCGAGGTCCAACCATGCGACCGCAACCTCGTTCCCATTTCTCCTCGCTTCCTCGAGAGTCGCATCGATCATGAAATTCTGCTCGAAGCAGCCCTCTGAGCCAGGGATGAATCCTTTTTGGAAGGGAAATGACATGCGGCGAGTCAGTAACAATAAATGCGATCAGCAATTATTCCGCTAAATAATTTGCCGATTGTAGGCTGCAGTGCAATTGGTCTCCAGTTTTCCATTTCCTCTTCGTTTCCGCCTTTGTGGATCAGGATTGTGCAGCTTTGTTTCCATGTCGTGGGGACAGATTCTTCGCTTAGGCAGCATGAGAAGAGCCTTGCAAGAGCCATACCGCCGGCAGTCTGTCGAGGAGCAGGCCTTGAATGGCGTTGTGCCGCTCAGTCCAGGCGCCTGAGTGGGTGGCACAGTGGTTGAGGACGTGTGGCAGCGTCTCTTCCATGGTGCCACAACGCCTNGCCAAGGAAGACTTCAGCCCGATACCGGTGCCGCACCCGCAATTGTTCGGCGACCTCGGCGTATTTGGTCATCTTTATCTCCCTGGCTGTGGTGAGGGCGCTGCTGCGGTTCTCGAACGGAACCGTCACATAAATAATATGGAACGGTCCGTTCGGGCCCTCGGAGATAAAGATGTCTGGTCGGAGGAGCGATTCGTCTCCAGGAATGCGGCGGTCGACTCGGGCTGTAAAGGAATGTGAGATGGAAGAGATTAGTTCCTTTTGAATTTCATTGTGACGCAACGTCCAACCATGCGAATGGCAGGCGCAATGGTTGAGGACGTGCGGGAGCGTCTCTTCTTTTGTGCCGCATCGTCGGCATTTTGTGTCTCCTCGTTGGTTTCCGCGCCTTGCTGCATTCAGGGGGAGAATGTTAAGTCTCGCCCCGTGGATGAAGCGCCAGTCACAAAAGCGGGTGTACCGGCCCTCTTGAATAAAGTGGGAGCTGGCCTGGTGTAGTGTTGCTGCTTCATACACCTTCCCTTGGTCTGGCTTGCTCACAAGTTTCCTTCTCCATCCCTCTTCGATGGCGCGACGGATCAAGGTAATGATCCTGTGGCGGTGGGTTCCCGGAACGATGAGGAGTTCGTGCGCCGGGGATGGGTGCGTCAGGTGAATTGTGAGGTCCTTCCTTGCATCGCTCCACTCCCATGAAAGACCGCACAGTTTCTTGAGGGAGCAGGTGGCTCGTCACGTCCTCGACCAAAGGGATGTGGCGTCCCCGACGTTGGTTCCCAGGCGTCCCTCCATGGATCCGGACATGTATTTGGAGAGAATAAGGTTGGGCGGCGCAGGGTTGTCGCGCCCCGTTTTCCTATGCACCGTATCCCGGAGGCTATACCATGCCGCATCCTTGACCAGGGGATCGCGGCAGGTGTGGGATCCGGAACGTGTGGGCGACGGTAAGGACATCCTTCCAGGTGGAGGGGAGAATGATTCCCGCTCCTCCTAAGTGAGGAGGAAGATGCAGGATGTCACGGCTCGCGCGGATGGGGGCAGCCATACCTTGCGAGTGGCTGTTAGTAAGTCCATTTCTAGTTGGATCTAGTTTCTAGTCCATCTCGCGAATGAGGATTTCGGTGAATCCGTTATGCGGAGGTGGAAGTCGAGACGGGGAAGCAGGAAGGTGCGGATGGCATCCAGGCGTTGCCATGGGGCCATGGGGGAGTTCGCTCGCGCTGATGGAGCGGAGGTCCCTCCGGATATCATTGATGGTCTCTGTGGGCGTTGTGTTGATTCTCCACCCTTTGGGTGCGCCCAAATATTTATATTGTTCTCCTTCCCCCAATATCCTCATTTGGTTCCCTTGGATGGAGAATTCGGATCCTTGTGTTTTTCTCCTGTTCCAGGTGTGCACCAGGTGTAGGGAGGCGCATTTTCTGGCTTTGAACTTCAGTCCGCTCCACGTCGCTGCGGCACTTACAGCGTGCAGGAGCTGGTGGAGCGCTCCTGCGCTAGTTCCGATGATGACCAAGTCATCGGCGTAGGCGAGGGCAGAGATGGTGGTTTCTCCTAGGCGGTAACCGGTGGTGGATCTTTTGCATAGCGCTGCTCGAAGGATAGGCTCCAGCGCTAGGTTAAAGAGCAGGGGTGACAACGGATTCCCTTGTCTGACCCCCCTCTGAATTGAGATTGCTCTTGATGTTCCTTCTGCGGCTTCCACTGCGGTGGATACTCCGCTGTACATGTCCTCAATAAGTCTTATTAGGGCATTAGGCATGGACATCTCTTGTAGTGTCCGGGAGATGTGGTGGTGCGGGATTGACCCAAAGGCGTCCTCGAGGTCCAACCATGCGACCGCAACCTCGTTCCCGTTTCTCCTCGCGTCCTCGAGAGTCGCATCGAGCATGAAATTATGCTTGAAGCAGCCCTCTGAGCCAGGGATGAATCCTTTTTGGAAGGGAAATGACATGCGGCGAGTCAGTAACAATAAATGCGGTCAGCAATTATTCCGCTAAATAATTTGCAGATTGTAGGCTGCAGTGCAATTGGCCTCCATTTCGTTTCCGCCTTTGTGGATCAGGATTGTGCGGCTTTGTTTCCATGTCGTGGGGACAGATTCTTCGCTTAGGCAGCATGAGAAGAGCCTTGCAAGAGCCATCCCGCCGGCAGTCTGTCGAGGAGCAGGCCTTGAATGGCGTTGTGCCGTTCAGTCCAGGCGGCTGAGTGGGTGGCACAGTGGTTGAGGACGTGTGGCAGCGTCTCTTCCATGGTGCCACAGCGCCTACACCAAGGGTCCCCCCTCGCTGCTCCGTGCCGCGCGGCGTTAAGCGGCAGAACGTTGAGTCTCGTCCGATAGACGAATCGCCAATCGCAGAAGCGCGTGTGGCGTCCATCTCTGTGGAAGCGGGAGCCGGCGATGTGACGGGTGGCTGCATCGAATACCTTCCCCTGGTCCAGTTTCGCCACTAACGTGCGTCTCCATCCTTCCTCCATGGTGCGGCGGATGAGGCGGACTGTCAGGTGGCGGTGGCTGGCTGGGACTAAGAGGGTTTCGCTGGAGGGCGTGGGGTGCAACAGGCGGAGGTTGATGCTGTGGCGCGGGTCGCTCCACTCCCAGCTCAGACCGCAGAGCCTCTGGAGCGACCTCGTGGCCCGTCTGGCTCTAGACCACAGGGATGCCGCATCCCCCACATCGGTTCCCAGGCGTCCCTCCATGGATCCGGTCAGGAAGAGGGCCAGGGTGGCGTTGGTGGGTGCAGGATTGTTTCGACCGGTCTTCCTGTGCACCATGTCGCGGAGCGAGTGCCATGCGAAGTCCCGGACGAAGGGGTCCCTACAGGTCAGCATTTTGAAGGTGTGGGCTGCACACAGGATGTCCTTCATTACAGCCGGCGGGAAGATGCCAGCACCTCCCAGCTGCGGAGGGAGGAATACCAGGTCCTTGCTTGCCCCTGTAGGGACCGATAGGCCATTGCCGGCCATCTCGACCAACTTCCGTTCCACACTGCGCAACGCCGATTAGGGGAAATCGGCAATGCGGAGATGGAAGTCTAGCCGAGGGAGGAGAAATGTCCGGATCGCGTCAAGGCGTTGCCACGGCGCCAGGTTGCTGCGATTTACTGCTGCGAGGTCCCGCTGGAATGCCCGCAGTACTTCCGTTGGTGTCTCGTCCGCTTTCCATCCCTTGGGGGCACCGAGGTACCGGTATGACTCTCCCTCCATCAGCGTCCTCATGGTACCCCCTTGGATCCGGAAGACTGTTGGAAGCACCCGTCGTTTTCCCTGTGTGTGATCCAGGTACAAGGATGCGCATTTTCTTTGCTTAAATTGGAGTCAACTCCACGTGGCCGCGGTACTGATCGCATGAATTAGTGTGTTCAATGCACCAGCACTATGCGCTAGGAGGACGATGTTGTCTGCATAAGCGAGCAGACACCACCTAGTTGGCCCCACCACATACCCTGCCGTTGTCCTCCGCGCCAATGCCTCCCGCAGCATTGGCTCAATGGCCAGGTTAAAGAGGAGGGGTGACAGGGGGTCACCCTGTCGTACCCCTCTGGTGACTTCGACTGGAGGTGTGGTGCCGCTGTCCGCTTCGATTCTTGTAGAAACACCCTCATACATGGAGGCTATAGGCGAACGATGGTGTTTGGCATCGCCATGTCGATGAGGGTGCGGGTGATGTGGGCATGCGGGATGGAGCCGAACGCATCGGCGAGGTCAAGCCAAGCTATGACCAGTTCCTTGCTATTCCTTCTGGCATCCTCGAGGGCGGAGTTGAGCACGAAGTTATGCTCGAAGCACTCCTCCGTCCCCGGGATGAATCCTTTTTGGAAAGGAAAGGAGATTCGCCGGCCCCGCATTGCCCACTCTTGGTTCGGTCCGCCAGGATCCCAGCAAAGATTTTGCCTAGCGTTGGTTGCAGCGCTATTGGCCGCCAATTGCCGATATCATCTTCTTCTCCTCCTTTGTGGAGCAGGACGGTGCGGCTCTTCTTCCACTCCCTCGGGATCTGTTCCTCCTGGATACAGTAATTAGAGGAAGCAGCGAGGACCCTTCCCCTGCGCCATGCCCTGTAGGGGATGCCATCTGGCCCTGGCGTTGTGTTGCTGCACCGCTGGAGGCGATGCACAACTTCAGCAGGGGAGATTGGGCAGAGCAGCTTTTCCTCTTCTCCTGGAACCCTTATTATGGTCATCTCCGGGATGGTGGATGGTGGAGGCCCGTCGTTCAGTGACGGTGGTGGGGTGTTGAAGTGGAGGGATTGGTGGTGCATTGCAATCGGGCAATCCGGTGACGGGGCCTCTGTTACAGCTTTGAAGGCCCGTCTCTTATCAATCCTGTATAGGTGCTGCAATTCTGCAGCCGGCCGGGCGGAGATTGCCTTCCTGCGGCGTGGTGCTGTGGATCGCGCCTTTGCATTTGTTAGATCTACGGCCACCCGTGATATTTCCCCAACGATGCCCTCCAGATTGGTCATATGGCCCGTTTCCAGGATGCCAATCTGGATCAGCCAGAGCATCTGGTCGTCCGTGGGTTCTTCCGTCGTGGTAGGCGGGGCGGGTATCCGCCGGGGCAGGATGGCCTCCGGTAGTTCCATAACAAGGCGATCTCCTGCTGCCCTGGGTGCTCCAACTCTTCCTGGTTGTCTTACAGGAGCCACCACCTCCCTTGCTCCCAGATCATCTGGTAGCTGCTGTTCTTGGCCCCGTTGCGCGGGCCCCATGTGGGCCGGGCCGTCGTCTACCGGAGCGGCTCGGGGTGCGGCTCCGCTTGCGTGTCTTCTGGTCGGGGTGCTGGTGCCGTTGGTGTAGCTCCTTGCAGGATTGTTTCGACCGGTCTTCCTGTGCACCATGTCGCGGAGCGAGTGCCATGCCAAGTCCCGGACGCGTAGGCCGTATTAAACTGGATTTGGGACTTAATCCAGGGCTAGGGGCCGTTCCTTCAAAATACAGAGTGGTGTAACTAGGATTAAGTAGTTACAAAAAAAGACAAAAAAACAGCATAGGTTAAGTGATGTTTTGAAGGAAGGTCCCTAGATGGCATGACACCCAATTGGAGGTATTTAGGGTGCCATCAAACAGCGGAAAGCCGAAATTGCATTAAGCAAAGAAAAAAACATGCTTAAAGTATTAGTGGGTGATTGTGGAATCAGAATTGATCCAGCCGATGAGATCCCCAAACTCTACGCCACACTTATCCCCGAAATGGAATGAGTAGGGAAACTCACTAGGGATACCATAAATCCACAAGAAATTCAGCCTTGCAAGGAAAAGACTGAAAAAAATAAGTAAGGAAATAACACAAGGAAGCCCAGAACATTGGATAATAAAAATTAATGCCTAGATGAAGATTTGCTTCCATGATATGGTTTAAGATGAGATACATGACAAATTTTTTCATTGTTTGGACCAATTCTTAGTACAACAGTGACAGGCGTCAAGAATTTTACAATTTCAAAAGGTCCAACCCAGAAAGGTTCCAGTTTGGCAGTTCTGTGTTTCAACTTGGAACTAACAGGATGATGTCAGTACCATGTCACCCAAGTTAAATTTTGGCTTAGAATGTAGGATGTTGTAAGCAGAAGCATATCTTTTATGTGCCTAACTTTAATTTTTCACAGCTGACTGCCAATAATTAGCTAATTTAATTTCAGAAGTAGTATTATCAGCAATAGAAATAGGTGCCCTCCACACATTATTTAAAGGATGAGG
>KZ309605.1:0-17101 GCA_000376725.2 Ladona fulva
CAGATATATACGATAATAGATATATTTTAAAACTTAAATTAAGTCCCGTCATGCTTGATGGGGGCGTTTACTAGTATTTAATAAAATAGATGTACAGGTTTCCAGTAATATGACTCCCTCTAACGCATCATAAATGATAAGCTCCACTCACTCCAGCCACTATTTTATTTTTAATGAAGATTTTTTCGTGATTTTTATATTTTTCGTTCTCATTTGCATTCAAGTTTAATCCAGCTTTTCGTGTGTATATATTTAGATAAGGGAAACGCTAAGACTCCAAAATGGGTTAAAAAGAAGCACGAATTCTAGAATTCGTTCCGTACACGCATAGGCAAAGATGCAATCCCATTGGTTAATTATTTTTTCGCGATCTTTGTGGGAATGAATTGCTTCCGAGGGAGTTGTCTCACAGACGATATTCATCTCCCCAGACGCGTACTTCCGCTACTCCGACTGCATGCTCCTCTCCAGACTCATATTTTTGCATTTTTTGGAAACGTTTATCTCGTCAGCGAAAACATAATAAGATCTTTCCTGTCGTAAACTCTCAGGGATTTCTTCCTGAAAGATAGCCACTTTCGTGACAGTCGCGCGAAGGACGCACTCGTTACAAAAGAAGGATAATTGGGGACGCGTGTTCATACCAAAATAAAGGAAACATTTCATTTTAGTTAATTTAGGCAGAAGGTCGCTAACAGGGGCCCAAAGCTTCCTCTAGCAATTAATAGCAGCAAATCGTGTTATCATTTTAATGTCGCCAATTAATCTGAAGGCAAAATTCGTTTTGAGTTATTTTCGTTTTGAATTTATAATAATGACAATAATAATAATATTTCCTTATTGCGACATGAGTTTATTTTTTTCTTTAACTCTATCATTATTTGTAAATTGGAGGAGTTTATTATCCCCCTTAACACTTTATCTAACCCAGAGTATCTCAGGATGAAAAAGAGAGAGCTGGTTAAAATAATAAAGTACGAAGAAGAAAATTATTCCACGACGCGTCGAAACATAGGTCGTTTCATTAAATTATCCTGTGGTAACGTGTATAAGTGTTTCTTACTCTTTTCATCATTTTCAAAATCCTATTCCTTTACAAAAATACACCATCGCAGAGAAACACTCTGGAGGGGTGTGAAAACTGTTAATTCTGCTGATAATTCGAATAAATTTTGAGAGGAGTGTAGTTAATTGAAACTCTGAAAATTGAACGCAGACGACTTAGACGAAGCATTCACGAATTTGATGCAAAGAAGATAAGTTAATGCGAGTCTCATAAAACAATGTACGAAGAAAAATATCGAACAGTATATAGGTATTAGTATAAGAAATACCACATATGAATATTAAATTCGATCGATGTATTTTCATCAACTATTTTGAAACATTTGCCATTATCGATTGATCACCTTAACTAAGGGCTTTTTATTGGATCCGCAGATGGAGAAATTTCGTAGCCTTGCTCCATTCCCCAACTCAATGCAAGTAAAATCTATGTACGCGAGCTTCTTCTGAAACTAGGGACCAATTTATACATCTACTACTAATAAATAAAACTTCTTGCCCCTTTCCACAATATTTAAAGCACATTGTTTTGCTCTAATTTGAAACTTTTCCATTTAGCGCAGTAAGAGGAATAAAAATAACTCATCTACATTATTCTAAAGCTAGGTGATAAGAAGGAGAGGAGATAATTACAGAAAGTATTCGACTATATCCAATCCAAAGTATCCATCAATTGCAGTACCCATATGAGGCCGATGGTCGAATCTACCTAAAATTAGTATTTCTCAAATAGAAACACGAGTATCTTGGACTTCAGCTACCTTAAATAATAAAATTCCCTATCTCCAATTTAATGGCCAAATAACTCCAGTTGAAGTTTCTATAATTTAAAGCTCAAAAGTTCGATATTTATACGGAATATATTATGACATGCGGTTTTTCATCTTGTGGCTCACATTGAAATGAGTTGCGATAGCCGGGGGTAAGTATGGTAATGGTTAACGCCTTGATTGTTGTACAGTTTTACGAAAGTTCATAAGTCAGGAAGTGCGAGAGGTAAATAAAATTATTATTGATAATATTAATTTCGAAATTATGAATAATTTTAATTTATCTCGCTTAGTTTGCTTTTAACTGATGAATCGAGGTTAAACAATGTTGTTGTTGAAAGTGCTGTTCGACAGCTAAAATATTTAATATCGCGCAATATGTGAGAATTGAACGGTGGCAATTTCTTGAGATAAAACATACCTAAGGAAGCTTGTACTATTTTTTCGCTTGAGTGCCCTATTCTGTGAAATAATGATAGTTCAATGGTTATTTTAGAGAGGATAGTTTGATCTTCAGGATTCCAAGGTCTAAAGTGTGAAACAGCTTTCACTCCATTATTTTCTTAAGGTAATTTCTCGTTTGTGGATTCACAATCACCTTCTATGATGGCGGAATTATCGGTGTGACTGAAATTAAGCAGAACAATGGAAATACCAAGGTTGTATATTGGTTTATCTTTCAAATTCTATACTTAATCTCAGCGATTCTATCAATGCCTTTCTTAGTATTTACTTAGTGCTTTACGGGATATTTGCGTTGGTATAGACCCAATATACGGAGAGGCACTTTATCCAATAGTTGAAGCATCAGTAGTCATCTGCGTTGAATTTCCCCCTTTTAATCTGAGAAAGCGGCTGTTCTCTTTTAAAATTCCGGTCCAGTTTACTTGACCAATTTATTTCCTTATCAAAGAATTTGTTACAATCCTTAACAATACAAATATTCGGCCTAGTTGTAAGCATGCACTCAACTAACGGGAAAATTTTCCCGTTGTATAAATTGAAATGTGAGCACCTTCATATATATAAAAAGCAAATGTCTGTCCGTCCGTCCGTCCGTCCCCCTATTTATCTCAGAAACGGGGTGACTTAGAAATCTGAAACAAACTGCATTGTGTTTCTACGATGCTGAAGTACCCAGGAAAACTATTTTCATCTCCGTAAAGGCCCGGGTTCGAACCCAGGAGCACAAAATACGTTTCCATAAGAGATATACCTACGTAAATTACGTTTCATGACTTGCAGAGGTCGTTTCTTTTACAAAATTAAATTAGAAACAATGGTCCTACGAAATTGAGACAAGTGTCACAAGAAAGGAAAATAAGAATAGCATCTTATTTTAGTCGTGAATCATTCATATAAATTCGAAATTGCGAGAACTTTGATAAAACACACGGAAATTTCGTAAAATATTTAAGAAATAAACAACCCATCCCTTTTACGACTAAGGCCATTGTTTAATGTTGATTTCATGAATTATCTCATATAAGTGCACGGGGATAATCAGTTCTTATAATTTTCATAAGAAATTTACGTAAAGTAGGCTTTCGTGACTTGAAAACAGTATAATAAATATTATAAATAATGGTAAGAAATATATTGAGTTATTACGATTTTACGGCAGAATTATTTTGTGCTTAGGAGGACCAGATATATACGATAATAGATATATTTTAAAACTTAAATTAAGTCCCGTCATGCTTGATGGGGGCGTTTACTAGTATTTAATAAAATAGATGTACAGGTTTCCAGTAATATGACTCCCTCTAACGCATCATAAATGATAAGCTCCACTCACTCCAGCCACTATTTTATTTTTAATGAAGATTTTTTCGTGATTTTTATATTTTTCGTTCTCATTTGCATTCAAGTTTAATCCAGCTTTTCGTGTGTATATATTTAGATAAGGGAAACGCTAAGACTCCAAAATGGGTTAAAAAGAAGCACGAATTCTAGAATTCGTTCCGTACACGCATAGGCAAAGATGCAATCCCATTGGTTAATTATTTTTTCGCGATCTTTGTGGGAATGAATTGCTTCCGAGGGAGTTGTCTCACAGACGATATTCATCTCCCCAGACGCGTACTTCCGCTACTCCGACTGCATGCTCCTCTCCAGACTCATATTTTTGCATTTTTTGGAAACGTTTATCTCGTCAGCGAAAACATAATAAGATCTTTCCTGTCGTAAACTCTCAGGGATTTCTTCCTGAAAGATAGCCACTTTCGTGACAGTCGCGCGAAGGACGCACTCGTTACAAAAGAAGGATAATTGGGGACGCGTGTTCATACCAAAATAAAGGAAACATTTCATTTTAGTTAATTTAGGCAGAAGGTCGCTAACAGGGGCCCAAAGCTTCCTCTAGCAATTAATAGCAGCAAATCGTGTTATCATTTTAATGTCGCCAATTAATCTGAAGGCAAAATTCGTTTTGAGTTATTTTCGTTTTGAATTTATAATAATGACAATAATAATAATATTTCCTTATTGCGACATGAGTTTATTTTTTTCTTTAACTCTATCATTATTTGTAAATTGGAGGAGTTTATTATCCCCCTTAACACTTTATCTAACCCAGAGTATCTCAGGATGAAAAAGAGAGAGCTGGTTAAAATAATAAAGTACGAAGAAGAAAATTATTCCACGACGCGTCGAAACATAGGTCGTTTCATTAAATTATCCTGTGGTAACGTGTATAAGTGTTTCTTACTCTTTTCATCATTTTCAAAATCCTATTCCTTTACAAAAATACACCATCGCAGAGAAACACTCTGGAGGGGTGTGAAAACTGTTAATTCTGCTGATAATTCGAATAAATTTTGAGAGGAGTGTAGTTAATTGAAACTCTGAAAATTGAACGCAGACGACTTAGACGAAGCATTCACGAATTTGATGCAAAGAAGATAAGTTAATGCGAGTCTCATAAAACAATGTACGAAGAAAAATATCGAACAGTATATAGGTATTAGTATAAGAAATACCACATATGAATATTAAATTCGATCGATGTATTTTCATCAACTATTTTGAAACATTTGCCATTATCGATTGATCACCTTAACTAAGGGCTTTTTATTGGATCCGCAGATGGAGAAATTTCGTAGCCTTGCTCCATTCCCCAACTCAATGCAAGTAAAATCTATGTACGCGAGCTTCTTCTGAAACTAGGGACCAATTTATACATCTACTACTAATAAATAAAACTTCTTGCCCCTTTCCACAATATTTAAAGCACATTGTTTTGCTCTAATTTGAAACTTTTCCATTTAGCGCAGTAAGAGGAATAAAAATAACTCATCTACATTATTCTAAAGCTAGGTGATAAGAAGGAGAGGAGATAATTACAGAAAGTATTCGACTATATCCAATCCAAAGTATCCATCAATTGCAGTACCTATATGAGGCCGATGGTCGAATCTACCTAAAATTAGTATTTCTCAAATAGAAACACGAGTATCTTGGACTTCAGCTACCTTAAATAATAAAATTCCCTATCTCCAATTTAATGGCCAAATAACTCCAGTTGAAGTTTCTATAATTTAAAGCTCAAAAGTTCGATATTTATACGGAATATATTATGACATGCGGTTTTTCATCTTGTGGCTCACATTGAAATGAGTTGCGATAGCCGGGGGTAAGTATGGTAATGGTTAACGCCTTGATTGTTGTACAGTTTTACGAAAGTTCATAAGTCAGGAAGTGCGAGAGGTAAATAAAATTATTATTGATAATATTAATTTCGAAATTATGAATAATTTTAATTTATCTCGCTTAGTTTGCTTTTAACTGATGAATCGAGGTTAAACAATGTTGTTGTTGAAAGTGCTGTTCGACAGCTAAGGTCATTCCGTTCATCTACTCCCTCCAAAAATTGAACCCGGGACAAATTTTACCAAGGGCGAACGCGCTATCCAGTTCGCTATCCTGGAGCCCTAATCGAGATTCCCAAAGAACTCTGCGGTTAATTCTTTTTCTATAAAATATTTTTCTCCGTCTTGATATTAATTTAGACTCTAATGTTATCAGTAGGAAAGAGGATTAAACATTGGTATGATTAGACTTTTCTAAAACTCCGTAACTTAAACTCTCGCGTTTTCTTCATTTGAATGTTCTAATGTAATTAGTTAAAGGCGGAGGAAGTTTTATTTGATAGAGTAAGATACATTTGGCTATGTGCTGCGTTTCTTTTTTAAAATCATTCTTATAATGCTCAAATTTTATCACATATTGTTGCAATTTTTCAGTTTTTGTACATTTTTAAATAATTATGAAAAGTGCAGTTTAAAAATAGACTTACACAACGCCCGTAATAACTGTCTGTAGTTTACGGAAATATGCCAGATAGGTTGGTACACATCAGGGTGACATTTGAATAATAATTATGTACTCAGAATCCGGAGGTGTCCAACGAATCTGCTACCAAGAAATTCATAAGCAGGATGAGGACAAATCGTTTTAAATTTATTTTCCTTGAGAATCATCGGCGGTATCAGTAAATAAATGATAGGCCGTTCTTTTGGTGCTTACATCATCTTTGACAGGTTTCTTGGTGCCTTTTTGGGCGTTAAGGTGGACTTATACGTGTATATTGCCTTTTTAAGCTATTTTAATACTGAAGCCAAGAAATCATCCTAACTTCACCTATCATCTTTTCAAAATATAAAATATCAAGCTGAATTACTCAATTGGAATTATGACAAGAGTTGGACGCTGTAATACTATTATGACTGAGATAGCCACACGTTGAAAAAGTCAACGTATAAATTATGGTGAGTTCTTGGACGTTAGCCCTGTACAAGGGCTTTGTGTTCAGAATATTACCTATTGCCGGAATGGATCAAGTTTACTCTACTAGGTTATTTTGCGAGTCCGCTTAAGTTTGATCAAATCTTTAGACAACCCAGTATTTCAAAAGCATCTCTTATTTCCTGTGTGACTGGCAGAAACTTCCAAAAAGGTGTGTCCGAAACGTTCTAAAAATGCCATTCCCCAGACATTCGTGAGCGTTCAATTTACAAGAAAGTCGTAACGCCTCGACACCATTTATATTCATTGCCGCTTAATTAACGAAATCGTTTTCGAATTCGATGTCGGCGAGGGAAATTAACGGTTAACGGCTAGTTAGGAAAACTTCAAGAAGAAATTAGCCCTTGGGCGAGAGAGAAGCTCTTCCTAAGAACTGTCTGCTTATGATTTGTTTAGCCGGTTACGTTCTGACTTTGTCCTTCCGTTTCAGCCAAATAAGCAAACCTACGTAAATAGTAGAGGATATGAGTGTTTAGACAGGGATTCAGAACTCAGCTTCTGACATAATCTATTTGATCTTTCAAAAAGGTAGTCCTTAAACACTCACAACGTTAAGCAGATATTTTAATGGTTCTAAAAATACTAATACAGGAATCTACTTTTCATTGAACGGATCCGAAGAAAAATTATATCATTATCAAATAGCTGGAGTGGACCGTGCATTTTTGAACATTCACAAGTGTCTTCTTTGGGCTTCTTGAATGTTTTTCATAAAATTCTTAGTGTTTTAAAGGTAGTTTCATTGAATGAGGAATATTTGTAACCGAAAGTTTCAATTTATAACCATTCTGAAGACTTAAGGAAAAATGTTTAGGTAACTTGGGACGATAAGGCGTGCACCTAGGAAAATTCCTAAAATGCTTACAAGGTCTCCCAAACCACGTGGAGAAATGTAGTGGTAGTGTAGCTCTACAAATAGAGCAGCCAACTGACGATTGGGAGACCAGGGTTCGAGTCTCGGTCCTGTCAGGCTTTTTTCGTGTCCGTTTCTCCTTGGAACATTCTTACCACTTTTACGGCCTTCTTTTATCGAAAAAATTCGTTCTTCGTTGACTATTCTTCAATTGACAATTAAGTGACCACTTGGAATATTATAAACATTTAAACTATTAACCGATATACAACTGCCATTTTACATGGGCAAAGAGAGATGGAGAGGCGTTAATTATCGGTATATAAACGGTATAATTTTTATGTATTGGAAAATTGGAATAACTTTTAAGCCTTTATCGAAAGGAGAAATATTAGGCTTATCATTCTACTTCTAGTAAAGTCCCGGAAAACTGAGACTTTAGTTAGGGAATTTAACCCGCTACCTTCTGTTGCGTAACCGATTTTTGCATTCGTACGCAACCGAAGTATAACGGTTTGTCTCTAATATCAGTACTTATTGCTTTTTAATATGTATATTTAAACTTCATCATCTCGTGATGAGAAAATGACCGCAGTATTTCTTTGGTTTCTTGTGCGACACTACGACGAAAAACAGGTTCTCCCTCACTGCGATTTTGCCCTGATTTTTTCACCCATGGACTTATAAATTTACGGTCCATCCAGTTTTATTTTCAATTTGCGTCATTTTTAGACGAAGAGTTCACAAAATGCATTGCAATGTGACCCCATTTTTCTCGATGGAGAGATAAAGATCTTTAATAGAGAGGGAATTTAGAGGCAATGAAGAAACTCGTAGTGCTTATACACATCTCCCAAATGCCACATGGCCCAAAGAAACTACACGCTGTGTGATTACTTGAGGTGTGATATGGCTTTGCTCTACGAAGCAACGTCTAAACATATGAATTTCATAACATCATGTGATTTATTAAGCAAACGATGTTGTGAAACGGTAAAAGTGCACCGAAAAGAAATATCGCTCATCCTTAGAAAGGTTACCATTCAGCAAAATTTATGGTGATTATAATAATAATAACATTTATCTATCGGAAAGATTGAGAATTCTTAGCAAAAGCCTTTTTTGCCAGAGATTTCAAGGAAGAGCGTTTGGGAATTAACAACAAAAACAAAAGAAACCTAACTAAATGGAAGTAAAAATTCACTAAACGGAGAAAGAACGACTCTTTCTTTTGAGATCGATTTTAATTCCTGCTACATGTCTCTTAAATCTATTAGAAATGGCTGTATGTAGAATTGATTTGACTTGAATCTGAATAGCATTATACTAATAGGGCATTATCATTAGCATAATATTGATTTTCCTCACCTATATCTAGTTAGGATACATCTGCGTTTTCCACTAAAATATCGCATATCCTAAAAAAAAGAAACCTAAATAATATTGGGTCTTATAAAGATATTCGTCAATGATCGACATCTATAACTGTGCAGTTATTCCTCTATATCTAAAGAAAAAAACACTCTTCTTAATATTACGACGTAGTGTCATTACTAGTAGTACTACTCCTAGTAGTAATACGACTATTTTACCCAAATTTCTATCGCTTGAGATAGTAGTAATAGTAGAGTACTAGCAGAGTAGTACTTGTTACTAGCGGGTTCCTGGAAATCCAATTGGAAGGCGCGTCCTCCCTTGGAGAAAGCGGTCTCGGGGCTCGATTCCCGGAATGGGCCAATATGTGTGGCATGACTGCATATGTCGAACCTCTCTTAAAACTACTACTGGGCAAAGGAGTCAGTGTCCTTTTTTTGAAAACTTGAATACTTGATTTTAGATTCGATTTGATATTTTTCTTTTTTTTTGCCCTGAAAATGAAATGTCAAAATGAAAAACGTGCATTTTGACACTGGTTTTTTGCTTGATGGGAAATTTGCGAAATCCGCCAATACCGCTTGCAAGATTCGTACCGTATATGGCTATGCTAGAAAGAAAGGCTCGGTGGTGGTTTTCACGCTTCTATTGCGTTTTATGAATACCGATTGAACCAGCTTCTGCATGAAAATCTACAAGGGAATTGGCTCAACAATTGGCGTGTGATCAGAAGATTGTATTAAATCATCCACATTCGATGGAGAAAGCAGAAACGGCGCATTTCGTTCCACATGCTTTGAGCGGAAATAAGAAAACAACCTTCAATGACTCATGATTGCTGCCTGTTTCATTGACGTTGAAGGTAATAACGGAGAACACATTATTGGTTAAGTTGCTAGTTTTTTGTTGAAAAGTTTTTCTTAAAATTTGACCATAACGGCAACAACTTACTCCTCAGCCCAATAGAAACCGAAAGCCTTTCCGGAGGTGAAAGGGAGGAGAAGGTAGCTTTTGAATGCTCTTTCTCAAACTCATGATGACATATTTCATCGGAATCAGGGCAGATGTCTGCCCTAATTTTCATATGGAAACTTTTAACCAATTCTCAAACAAGTTTTGGGCGATAAAATTTGTTCTCTGCCATTTTCTCGATCCAATTTCTTAATCCAAACCGAAAGTCCGAAATATGGTTCTCAAGTTCAAGTAGAAGCTCTGGTTATGTACTTCATTAATTTTTTTATTCAATCATTAGCCTTGATATTCTGTTCCTCTAGAATCAAAAGCATTCATTCATTTAGGGGCGAGAGTTCGAATATCATGTAGAATATCAACGGCAACTATCACAGAGGTTAATCTAGTTTCTCAATTGATTTCGAATCCTATTCAGATTCAATAAGGAGAAACGGACATGAAAAAAAGTCTGACGAGACGGGGACTCGTATTGCCGGTTGGTTGCTCTATCTACCAGTTCTGGTGGAATAGCTCAATGTTTAGAGATAGAGCAACCACCCGGCAATTGGGAGACCCGGGTTCGAGTCCTCGGTACGAGTCCCCGGTACGAGTCCCCGGTACGAGTCCCCGGTACGAGTCCCCGGTACGAGTCCCGGGTTCGAGTCCCGGTTTCGTCAGAATTTTTTAATATCCGTTTCGCCTTGGGAATGTTCCTAGGTGCACGCCTTAGCGTGTCAAGTCACCTAAACCCTTTCCTTGCGTAGATTCAATAAGATTGGCAAATGGAAAAAGTGAGAAAATCCCAGGAAAATGTGTTTTTATTGCTTTAGTCTCTGAGAATATAACTTATATTTGTATTGCTGTTTCTGTTATCCAATGCATCGCATCATTTATTCAGAATTTATTTATTTGAACGGCCCTTCAGATTTTAAGAATAAAAGCAATGATCCCCGAGATATCCAGTCGAATGTTGCTTTAATTGTCTTTTATGTTAAAGAGTCAGTATGTTTGCTTGTTTGTTACAGAAAATGTATGTATGAGTGTGTAAACAATAGCTGCCAGAATATGCAGTTCTAAAAAATAATAGATCTTTGTGATGGAAAATTTGAGTTTTTCCCTATATATCATTGAATTTACCCATGTACTCAAGTAAGGAATCCATTTTTATAATAATATATTGTGCTAGTACTTGAAAATGAATGAATGCACTCTCCTTTATGGCAGTGATGACAAATTCAGAGAGAGAGGCGAAAGAACCCGAAATATCAACAAATTGCCACATTGCTTAACTTAAGTTGTCCTGGGTCTGGTCTCTTGAAAATTCATGTTTTGGTTTACGGCCTCATTTCAGTTTTCGTTTTTGTAATGGACAATAAGACCGCATGGTTCCGAGATGCATGCCAAAAGAAAGAATATACTTCATACACTATGTATTTTTCTTCTATGATTGTCTTCGATTTGAATTCGCAAAAAAGTCGGTAGCATGGCTGTATTTTAAAATTTTTGACGCTTTTCAAAAGCAATTACATTGACAACCAAAGTCATTTCAAAGGTTGCTCCTCATATGAGGGTATTGGTAGGAGAGGCGTAAGTAATATACCGAGTATAAAAAGTAACTTTCTTTCGCATTAAAATGAAGTATCAGCGAGTTGAAAAATAAAACTATGGCACCGCAGAGAACTTCGTGGGGCTCAAATGTGATGAAAAGGAACAGGGCAGTAAGAGCTATTGAGAAGTAGTTTATCTTGGTTTATATTAATGAATCAGAACCGCATTTTTAAAACTTACTTTACTTTTACTTTCGGTTTTCCCAATTCAAATGATGGGTAAAAAAATTAAATAAAGACGAGTTTCAAAGCTGGAAAAAAGGAAAGTTAAGAAAGAAATGACATGAAAAGAAATATCGTGAGCAAGAGAATTTTTTTTATTTAAGAATGAAAATGGTCAAATATTTGCTACTATTCCTAAAAACTTTCTCTAACATTACCAGAAACTGGACCGCCAGATAGCCAAGCGTGCTGTGCGTTCGCCTTTGATGGAAGCGGTCTCTGGTTCGATTCCCGGTGGGGGCCTGTGTATAACAAGTAACTTTACTTGTCGAAGCACTAGTAACAAAACTAACACTACTGACAAGAAATTTCCAGCTAGCACATGAAAATGTTTTAACAATTCAAGGTTTATTAAAGTAAGGCCAAAGGTTTCAATTGATTTTTCAACACTTAAGTAGACGTTGATTAGTCATTTTTACTTGTGTAAAGTTAAATAGTGTAAATGTTGTCTTTGCTGTTAGTCGAGAGATAGAATTTATGCGACGGTTATTTCTATAGAAATACACTTACATTAGAGCTTAATAAGCTTAATGTATAATTGGAGCGTACGGTCATCTAAGATTTAAATGAGCTATAGGTTAATCACTCGCTATTTTAGATAACTTTGTGAGAATATACATCGCGGATGCAATCCGCCAATTATTCCTGTGATTTTAGTGGCTAGAAAAAGCAAATAAATCCTCTCAGTGATGTAAGCTTTCAGTCAGGAACATTAAATCTCGTTGAAGTAATACATTCTTGCAAACAGGAGAAGAAGTCCTTGGGCATCGTATTTCCTCAGTTTCCTATCCTCTGTCGACCGAAAAGAAAGCGCCCTTGTAAACAGATATTCCACATTAATGATCTTCGAGTGTCTTATGGACGAACGTCCGTGTCTTCCTCCATCTCACGGGAAGGACGAAGTTTCTATGGTAGCAATTCACTCACTACCTAAACATTTCGGTATTAAAATCATGTACTCGTTTCGTTTTAGGATAAATTAGTGTCCAGAATACGCCGCTAAAATTTGCTAGCATAAAAATCTTCCCCAAGGAATAACAATTGTGAAAAATAGCGTCATGACTGGGACTCGAACCCAGGATTGCCACTTTCATTGTTTTTCCTTGGGATTTAGCCGCAAAGTATTTACACCTTACCTTAATTCTTAATCTTGCCTAAATAAATAGCATCATTGTAGTTTCAGGATCATTAGTATTCTGGTAGATACAGCTTCACAAACCAAGTATTTTGCATGACTATGAAGCTGCTAAAATAATAAGTATATTAAGACTGAGAAAAGGAGATAAAGTAATTTAATGATAGCTAAAAACTACATTCTGTAAAGAAATTTATGCAAATTAAAGAGTTTTATAACGTTTTGCTGGGTATTATTTAGCTATTTTACTAACACGACCGGTGAATACGATTCGTACATTGCAGACCCTTGTGTTTACAACTGAAATAACTAATAACGACTGATTGCCATATTAGCTGTTGATTCCTAAGATACTATATTCAGGAATTATATTTTGACTTATAAAAATAACATTACCTGGAGATAGATAAGCCCCTTGTTAATTAGCCATAAGTTTTTTCACAACTGACTCAGGTACCAGAAAAGGTAACCGCTAAAGCTCTCGTGGAGGAAGAAATGTAACAATCGATACATTACCTTAAAAACTTGGAAATCATATCGCATTTCTGGAGCAATGCCTTCTTTCACGTGCTCAGAGAAAGAAAAGAAATCCATCAGCATTTCAGTGGTCGCATCTGATTCATCGGAGGATTTACAAATAGCTCTTGACAGGAAGTAAAAAATCTAACACACCAGCGGATCAGATATATGGAGACTGTTCACCGCCAATCGAATGACTTAAGGAACCGGTTTTCGCTCCCCATTTTTTGTTGAGGCCTTCGCGTAGTTCGATTGTTTGAAATCCTTGCCATTTTCATAACTGCATTCTCTCCTTCCTCCTATCTTCCTCATTGTTCTAGCTTTTGGCTTTATGTTTTATGATCCGTAATATTAATATTTATGGAACCTCTAATGCTATTCCGTATAATTTTTTCCGCATGTCAGACTACTCGATTCTTATTTAAATGAAGGTGAGAATGTGGTTGAAAGGAAGAAATAAATTGCTGAAATGTCCTGTATAGTTGCTAATTTGGAAGAATACGTTAGGGTACTCTACGAGAGTTAAAAAGGATTGTATCGCAACTTCAGTGTTATGCGTAATAATACTTTGCATATGAACGATTAGTAATTAGAGTATTAGTGCACATACTATCAAAGTTCTAGTTAAAGTTCTAGCTAAGGCTGTAGTTAAATTATAGTTATATTATAATCACTATTCCGGAATTGATATATTACACTTACTGGAAGTATTAACTTCATAGTTATAACTTACCATCAAAGGAATAGTCATGGTAGCATTCTTAGAAGGTTTGGTGTAAGTATTCCTAAGAATTACGTTTTACTACTATTGTCCCTTTACTTTACTTAAACCTTTTTGTTAGATAGCTTTTGTTTGACATTCAACCGGGTTTGATATTAATTGTAATTATTCAGAGAAAACTTTTATTCGCTATTCAATGGACTTCGTCGATCGCGTGTCATTTTAATAAATCAAATGACCAATCGTTAATTCGTTGTCCTTTTGTATATACGAAAGGACAACGAATTAACGATTGGTCCTTTTATTTATAAAATTACTGTGCTGTGTTACAAATTAACGATTGGTCCTTTAATCCTTTAGGCAATTATTTTTGGAAGGAATATGAACAATTGATCATTGAACATTACACTTTTTGTCTGCATGTCATTTGCAAATTTCATATGCGAATTGAAAACAAAAATAATAATTTTATTTCTGGTTTAATTATTANATAGACACTTGATGATGGCGATCATTCGCCGAAACTAGTCGTGAGTTTTTATCGTATGTTTTAAATAATAAATATATTGTGGAAAAAGTACAACTATTCTCATACTCTTCATCTTTTGAATCGTTTTTTAGTGGACGGCATACTTCTACCTTATTTGCCGTAGATTAAGCGTTAAACGGCTGATGGAATCTAAGCAGCAGTAGCTAGATGAATAGCAAGGAATAGTATATAAAGTAGAATGCTAAGAGTAAGGGCTCGAATTGTCTCGCGGCTCATTTCTTTGAAAATTCTCGCTAAATTTCTCGTGTCTTGCCGAAGCGTAATTTGCTGGAGTCTGGATCATAGCTGGGGTTTATGCAATGCTGCGGGGGAGGGGTAATGATACAGAGCGTAAGCCGGTCGGACGGTTACCCCACGCTGTGAAATGGTGAAAAAACCTGTTTTCCTCACACAACGATGCTCTTGTTCTTTACCTAACTCATGTAGAGTCGTTATTTTGGATTAATGAACGCGTTGAACTACCGCTCTACAAATGACAAACGTAGCGAAATCTGTTATATTACATTTCTACTGCTCTCAATAAATTGATGTAAATCCGATGATAGGCCTATTCACGGGGGATTTGAAGGCCACGCAGTCTTTCATGGAGGTCGCTATTACTCACGATAGGATATTCGTAAAGGTGGTTGCTAAAGACCACGTCAAAGGATGAGGCTATTTTCAAACAGCATGAGTCGAGCTTATGAGCGAAAGGTTGTTACTTTCTACGTGCCACCAACGTAAAACCGTGTCAAGACGTTTTCAATGACTCCATTCGTCATGCTCGCGAGTGCAATGTCATTGTTTCCAAAAATATCTCGTATTATTTGATATCTATAGAGTTACTCCATTGGTAGGAGATGGCATGGACATCAGCTGAAAATTAAAAGGATATTTTTGGGACATTTAAGAACTATTTTGAATGAGAACTTTCATTGAGATATTTATTATAGAATATTGAATCCATTATACTTTCCTATACTTCTTTAATGACTTTTCTTGTCTCATTGTTTCTTGACCTCACAGCATCATGATGATGATTTGGCTTTAGTAAAACAACGCAGCGTCGATATAATTGATACAGATGAATGACGTTCGCCATTGGTGTCTTTTGAGACCAAAGTTAGGGGCACAGAATGATAATATTAATAGCAACTTTATTTGGTACGTGCATACACGGAAAAACGATTTAAATTCGGTTGTTTCTCTTTCTTTATTCTAAATACGTTTCCTTACAATCAATGTTGTGCTATACATTCCGGCTACAATTATACACATTTAGATAAGAGTTTCATTTGTATATTCGCATTTTCATATTCACGCATTGGACTACTTCTACTTCCTAGAGATTGTTGGAACGGAAGATTTACGAGGCTTCTTAACTCGGTCTCTGGATCAGTACTTATTATTGCGTCTCAATGAGCTTCCGGACCGAGGATTTTTCGCAATACCCATGAGCCTGTTCTTATTTCTTGCTTAAATTGCTATCTTAATTCAACCATTAAGGATTTGAAGTAGTGGAATTTAATTCATTTTCCATAAGTCGTTGGTGGGGATCGGAAAAAGCTTTCGAGGTCAACTATATTAAAGAGGGGAATTAGTTTCTTACTTAAACGGACATGGCTCTAGAATAGTTGCTGCATTGCTTTTTTATGCATGGAAGGTCAAAACAGTTAACTTTGCGTGTTATACGACGCAGTATACAGCTGGTAATTGCACTATAAATTACAGGAAGTCCTTTAGTTAAGAAGGGCAGTTTTTGAAAAATATAGTGTCCCATTATTTGCATTTACATTATTATTATTTACTTTCTACATTGAAAAATTAGAGTACAGATATCGTTGTGATAGATATATTTATTCTCTACAAAGCATGCTTGAATTCAATAATTATTGAAATATCAATAAATTTTCTTCACAATTGAATACATATATACTAAAACATTTAAGGTAGACCTTGCAAATATTTTCAATATTGGTTTTAAAAAATTATAAGAATTCCTGTAGTAATATATATATTCTGAGGTGAAAAACAGTTTTATATCTTAAAATAACTTATGTTTACTATTTAATATTTCTGATTCCAAATAAGCATTCCTTCAAAAATAGTCATCTTGGTTACAAATCGCAAAGTTTTTTTTTACAGAAACCGTTTAGATAAGTTTGTTAGTGAATAATTATAATAAATTTAAAATATTTAATATCGCGCAATATGTGAGAATTGAACGGTGGCAATTTCTTGAGATAAAACATACCTAAGGAAGCTTGTACTATTTTTTCGCTTGAGTGCCCTATTCTGTGAAATAATGATAGTTCAATGGTTATTTTAGAGAGGATAGTTTGATCTTCAGGATTCCAAGGTCTAAAGTGTGAAACAGCTTTCACTCCATTATTTTCTTAAGGTAATTTCTCGTTTGTGGATTCACAATCACCTTCTATGATGGCGGAATTATCGGTGTGACTGAAATTAAGCAGAACAATGGAAATACCAAGGTTGTATATTGGTTTATCTTTCAAATTCTATACTTAATCTCAGCGATTCTATCAATG
>KZ309605.1:20873-45088 GCA_000376725.2 Ladona fulva
TTTTTTACCTCATCTGGTGCCATGGGAGGGTATTTAAAAAATCTCATCTCTGCTTGATGGGTTAATCATGGATATTCTGTATGCTGACTTAGTAAATTGTCATTATGAGTTAATAGTTCACATGTGTCATCATCATTGCAATGGGAATTACTTATAACATTACTTGTATTAATATTCTATAAATAGTGTTCATTCAAATATTGTATTAACAATTTATTATATAGAGGTGAGAGTCGAAGAAACTGGTAAAATACTCGTTTAAATAATTGAAATCAACGTCACTTACTCGGGATGATATTACTAGAAATTGAGCGAATGAAAATGGCATATTGCGGTTTTTATGGCTAAGACATGTTTTAAACTTGCAGATTTTGCAAATTTCGTCGCTTTCTCCATTCTAGAGATGTTTATGATGAATCATGCTTCGAAAGTTCAAAATTCTGCGAATTTCCTCTCCAAAATCTTTTAAATGTTAAGTAAATTTCGTCAACGCTCTCCACCTAATAATCCCTGTTTTCCAAAATCGAGTGTTTGCGTCTGGGGGAACACTTTAAAATTCATGATTTCACTTGAAGAAGGAAAAGCGTGATTTAAATCCGCAGAGGGAAATGACAGGAAATGTACAGTCCGCCAAAAAATGTTTACGCGACTCAGAATAAGTAAATCTTGTATTAATATTTCAAAGTCGTCGATTAAATTCTTTTTAATTTATCATAAACTTTTTTTAAGAACGAATCAACTAACATAAGAAAAATATGAAAAGCATTGATTTAAGTTATTCACTGTGAAAATACCCTAGAGGAAGATTGTCTCTACCTGGAGAAACGTGTCCTTAACAATCAAGAAAAGCGTCGATGAAAAGAAAATCTCTATCAGGAGAGTTCATTTTGCATTTTTGATATTTTATACCAATATGAAACGTCTTTTCAAACACATACAGGATGTGATGCAAGGAAAGCGGAGGAAAATTTAGAACCACATCACAGCACTCACATTACGATTAAATTTAACATTCGCATAATGATTACATTAGTCATGCGTCGGGCTCCCGGATAGTCAAGTGGGCAACGCGTTCGACCTCCCTGAAAGTGGTCCCGGCGGGGTCATTTGTGCGAAATGACCTAAGCAATCGGTGCACTTTTAGCAATACTAATACTATTTTTACGTCAACCTAATAATGGTGAGGATTTTCCGTTATGCTAATATTTCAACTTTCATCGAACTGTTTTTAACATTCTCAGATAACTCAAGCGGTTCATCAATATTCGTAGTTCTGATTTGATGTGCTCCTTCTACTTCACCAGTGTTCACCAACTGTTTTTATTCTCTTTTTTTCAAAGAGAAAGAGAATTCATGTCTTTCATATGCCGGTACCACGTACATGCCTTCACTTTCTTTTTGTCTATTTAATTTCTGTTTTGTAAGTATTCGATATTATCTTACGCGGGACCGGGTTTTTCAATCAGATTTATTTCTATATCTTTCACACGCGTTTACATAACCTATGCCCGAACATATTCTCGGTCTCAATTCCGATTCTCATGCCTTTTTATATAATTAATATGTTTTATTTGATGCTCTTTAGCTAGTCATTAAAATCCTGTTGTCAAAAAAATGCTATATCAGTGAAATGTTATGAATACAAATTATGTGAATATATTAGTATCATTTCACAACCTAAATTACTATTACTTTTCCCAAAAGGAGGAAATCGAGTTGTATACAACGCTGTATCGAGTTGTATACACGGCCGTTGTATCACCTTCACTATAGGTCAGTAACCCGTCCAAGAGCCGACACACCATAAACGGAAGGCGCCACATTCAAACTGTACTGCGTCAGTCTTCCATTACCCTAAAATCCATTTAGAACGCAAAATTTGGTGCGTGTAGGAATATCACAGCATTTTTTAAGGTGGCCTTCTTTGGCCTTCGAATCGAATGTTCGATACGAAATTTCGCCTATCCTTCTCAGAAAACGCGTGGCCCGAAGTTCTGCCTCCGAAGTCCTTGAGGATCTCCCACACCCATCCTAAACTGTGCACGCAGCAAATTTGGACCCGATCTGTGGCGACGCCCCCTCCCCTGCTGCCGCGTCCACTACTGGCAATGCCCTTCAGCCGCACGCCCTTTACCGTTTAACCCACGGTCACCCACGGATCCCATTCCCGATAGTTTACAAAAAAATTAATCGCCCAAATGGTTAAAGGGAGTTGGATTCTCGGGAACCAGATCATCTGGCTGGAGATTCAGGGAGGGGCTCCTTCCATGCTTCATCATCATGCACCGTCTGGAAGTCTGTCGGATAAAAGATATGAGGCAGTTTTGTTTCTTTTGTCACCTCTTTAGGAAATTTCTACCGATATCTTCATGTTATCTTCATTACGTTGTACTGTCTGCCACGCCCGTAGTTTCTCTTAGAGGCACTCAAGGGGTACTGGAAGCTATCATTGAAAAATAATATCGAAAACATAGGAATGATAATTTTACGATCAACTCGTATCATGTGGCACAAATTCGCTTCGATTTCAAAATGGTGTTGTAGATGAGCATAAATAATGATTGACAACGATTAAGAACAATGAATAAATAGAAGAAGCGAATCCTCTAGATTAACTTACCCTTATTATGGATTGGGAAAGTAGGGATTCTTTCTATTGAGGTAAATATAGAGTTACACTGTGATTAGAAAATGACTTCATCGTCAGAGTGATTACTTCAGTTATAAACTATAATTACAGCTACTAACTATAACAAAAGCTTATCTCCAACTACTAATTATAATAGTGTTTTCCAGGGTTATCAGTATTCCTTATCAGCTTCAAGATTTAATACATTGCTACGGTTTATTAATTTATTTACTATTTCCGAAATCAACTTTTTACTGTAGAAGTACCCAGAAAAATGATTACTTCCTCATTAGATTACATCATTTTCTAACTAGGTATAAGTTAGGTATATTAATTAAAAATTGACAAAACTGATTACAGATGATAGAATCGAATCAATGTATTATCTTTTCCACTGTCGTTTACTATCTGCTTTAACGAAAGAGTTATCATAATGATACCATCTGAAACCTCTTCATGGCTAAGAAGGAAACAGTAGTTACCTTGTAACGGTCAAGTCCAAACATGATTACAATACTTCCTCTCCATCTCGAGAATGTAAAGTTATTAACTTAAGTACCTAGATATAACTTGTCTAGAGAAACTAGATATATGTTTTGAATTCTTGGGTAACTTTTGCTGCGTTTCATTTAACTCATTAAATCGAAGAATCAACGGAATGCCATGTTAAGTTTCTTAATGAAAAATCTTTAAGTTGTAGATCACCATAAAAGTTATTTTTCAGAGTAAATGTGTTCCAGAAAGATGCAAAAAAACGCTCTCGATCTCAATGGTTACGAGTAAGACGCGAAAGGATCTCATTTTGGAGGTTCAAGTCGAACAGGCAAAATGATGGCTTGTAACAGGAAAAAGGTGTACGTGGTCTTCATCTCGTGCTGATATTTACCCAATCAATATTCGCAAAACAGGAAATGTTTACTTGTGGGGAATGGTGGAAGTGGTAAGTGACCATTTTAATGTGTTACGTATGCAAACTCCTTTTTGTTAATGATCAACGGTTTTCCTTTTCCCTCCTTCGGTGATGGAAATACATTTTTTTGTGTAAATTAACTTTTCGTGAGTAAGTTAAATGCGTCTAAGTATTACTTTGAATCTAACAGGTTGTGTTACTGAGCGTTGTTGTACTTACGGCTAAACGAGGTTTTGATAAATATCTGGAGAAATTCACACTGTGTACTTTTATTATGACGCTGGTTTAATTTAATGCTTGTTGCTAAAGTAATCACAGAAAATTCCCCAAAATCTTTCGAATACAGCTATAACAGCTATTATTTTATTTAGTATCATCATTAATTGGTCAGTGGAAAGAAAAGATATTTAAACCAAACGTTTGGATAGAGTAATTATTACCAATATCAAATCAGAAAGCCTTCAATAAGAACACATTTTCGGCATCATTGAGATGTAATCACTCAAATATTGCTATTGTCGCAAACAACTGTTAGATAATATGTATCTTATACAAAAGTTCTTCCTTTACAGTTTGCAAATTATACTCCATGCAGATCTTACGCCTCTTATTCGAATGTATGAATATGTCTATGGCTATCTTCACTATTCTCGTCTTAAATTCTGTTAACGTAATGGTTTTTATACTTCAGCTTGTTCATCCATCAATGTCTTCAGAGATGCACTTCCCTCTGATTTTCATATCTCCACAGTTGTCTGTGGAGATATGAAAATTATCTATCTATTCGTGTTTACTGTCTCGAGTGTATTTTAGGATTTGCGGAGTTACAGCCGAGCGTCATTGAGTATATTTTTGCATTTAAGTCTCCAGTTTTTATTCCTAGTAAGACTTATTAGTAGAGAGGTAAAACTCGTACTCTCCCTGATTTTACGACTATTTTTCAGTAATGGGAAATGTGAACAATTCTAATTATATATAATTATATTTTTCGTATTGGCTAACGAAGCAATTTGACTTTCAGTTACGTTTTCTGGTCCTAAAAGTATATTTTTCCCGTAACGTTTAACGTTGCATCTAAGTAATAACTTATAGCAAATAAGTCCTTAGTTATACCAGTAACTGTGTTTGCGAATCGTCAGTTTTCAAACCTATATACAATGATTTAAAAAAGAATTTCATTGTATTTCGTTTTTTCAAACTCCCACCATCATCTGCTTCCAAAAAGGTTAATAGGGGCTTCCGGATAGTCAACAGGGCTACGCGTTCTCCTTTGGAAAAGGCGTTCCCGGGTTCGATACCCGGTGGGGGCTAACGTTTGCGAAATTACCTTAGTTGTCGAAGCACTTTTAACAATGCTGCAACTACGAGGTTCAGCAGTTATTTACCACTTTTACCTCCACTGACACATTTCGTCTCCATTCGACAGTAATATATTTCCATTCTCAAGTCGTGTAGCGTCTCGATTCTTATCATTTCTCTTTTTCTCTCAAATTCAACTTTGTCCTCCATTGCATACTTTAACAAATCATCTCGTCTTATAATATGTCATGTCTAATAGGATTTCCTCTTCCTTATTGTCCCTAAAACTTTCTTCAATTTTTTTGTAAATTCTTATTTCCTACCCTACTCCACTCCAACATTTGCCTCCGTTTCCATATCTGATAATTTCTTCTTCATATCTGTGGACGTAATGGTTCCATAAGTTCTCTAGCTTGTTCATCCATCAATGTCTCTTTTCCTTTCCTCAGTTATCCATAATGGCCACATTTCGGCACCATGCAGATATATACCCCAGAAATTTACTTCCTTAATCTTTTTCTGAAATCCATATTTAACGCTACACATGATAGACTTCTCATTTCCAGTAATACCCCCTGCCACACGCCGGAAGGCGGCTTGCAGGGTACTTATGTAGATGTGAATATATTTTTTGACTTACTTATACTGATCTTTATTAATTTTTATTTCTCAAATTTGTTGTTAGCAGCGATATCAAGCACAAAAATCACGCATACAAAAATAGAATTGTTAAAATATATTTATTTTCAATCAATGTAATTTAAAGATCTTTCCTAAATGAAGGAACACAGAAATTCACCCTTCCTCCCCATGAGGTTCATTTTTTCTTATGCCTTCAATATATACACTCTTGAGAAATTCTGAATGAATTAAATTTGAATTACATTTCTGAGATTAACTTAAGCATATGTTACTAAATTTGAGCTAAATGAGATTAGGAAATACGAATTATTTGTCAAATTTCAAGTCTTTAATGAAAACTGTAACTATTGATATTATTTAATGAAAACAGAGAATATCAATATTTTACAATGAGTATATTCAGTTTCTTACATTACTTAATACCAATAACATACTTAGATACATTCATTCATATGAAGTATACATCACTTAACCTAATAATATCCTGGAATTTAGTTACTCGTATGACTTCTGTTTAAGGCTATTAATATTTTCTCTTAATGTTTCTCGTCACCTTAATCATAACGTGATGAACTACTACTAATTTTCATTCATAACGATTTGTTTGCTTTTTCCTCACAATTATTTTTGGGTACTACATTTGCACACCAATGCTTTCTATAGGTGGTTTCCACTGCATTATGTACTTCTAAATTATCCCTTATTTAGATGACATTACATTGAACCGTGAAGCAAGTTATGCGTAATGTTTGAAAATCAAATTTATCTCTACGTGAAGAAAAAGCTGATTCAGTGACTGGAAAATTACTGCAAACATCTTTACTTATTATCCACCCGCCACTGAAGGCTTTTGAATAATTCCCATAAATCGGATAAGCTAAGGTTTGATAGTTGTATTAGGTGGTGCTGTAAAAGAGAAAGCGACTAAATCTTGTAGCAAGTCTTGAATTTACAAAAATATTTAAACGTGTTAGGCCAAGAAATTAGAGAATCAAGTATCAAATATATACGATGGAGTTTACGATAATTATTTCATCTATCACATCTTTTCTTAAGTAATACCCAACGTTGTTATAAGTTAGTGAGAAGCAAAGTACTTTGAATACTTTGATTTACATGTTTTGTACATAGATACGTATATTTCAACTTTTCCATGAATGCTTCGTTATCTTTAGGTATTAATATACTTTCCTCAGTTGGCTGCACTGGATGACTATTCCTTGTTCATTACGACATTCATCTACGCATGAACAGAACAAACTTGATTGGTCTAGTACCTCGTCCAATACTAAGATGAGAATCCGCCTTAATTGAATTTATCACTCTGGCGTAAGGAATGGACGTTGCTTGGCACTCTCACATGTTCTGCAAGATTGGCTCTAGGAAACTGCTACTCTTTAATGTAGGCAGTCCTTTCTCCGTGCCTCATGCTAGCATATTTTGAATTTATAACTTAATGTGTCTGGCTTAAATGAAGGAGATTAATGAGCACTTTTGATTTTCGTATGTAGTTCCTTTCTTTAACTCACTGCAATAAATATACAGCTCAACGTTCATTAATAACTCAAAGGGTAATTTTTTCGTTAGTTATCAGCCTTTGGGTATCTCTTTTTGGCAAATCATTCACACTTTCTGAATGACATTTATTTCTAAATGAAAAACAATCAATAAGTAAGAATTAATAAATTAATTGGAAGGAACGTAATTATCATTCACCCAAAATTATCCTAAATCTTGGTTGATTAATTAATTTATCACTACACTGTCTATAAATAACTTTACAGTTTTTCAAAGGTATACTTGATTATCCGTTTTTATCATAAATGTTTTCATTATAAAAAATTAGAACAAAATGGCAACCTGCTCCATAAAAATGTTTTATAGCAAATGATTCATTGTTATCGATGAATTTAAAGGGAAAAATTTCTTACTATAATAGCTTAATGAAATGTTTGATTTAAGGTTGCTCTATTTCGAAAGCGTTTAAGATAATTCGGGATGAGAATTTTAATACCTGTTAGTGTATTAAAGAATCTCACTTAAAATTTTTATCGCAAACGCGACTTCTTCAAGGCTTTTCCCTCAGTTATTTTGTAAGGTTATGTCTACCGGCGGTTTTAACTACTTTGTGTTTTAAGCAAGAAACACCCAGCGAATAGTCTCACATACTTTTACTATTGAGTACCCGTAAAATATCCCTGAAATAAAAATCCTTGTTGAAAGATTTATTCTCTTGGTTTTATAATTGCTTAAGGGGTAATGCCGAGTAATACATGTGCAGTCTTGGCTGCACTTTCCTACCGGTTAGCCATGTCAATAAAAAAGCCCATAAAATTAGTGTCCTTAGGGGTTTTATCTTGGGAATAATACTGACGTTAAAATTACATTCTAATTCCTGTATATTTTTTTGTAAAATACTTTAACTAGATAAAACAGTTTGTCATTCAGTTGATTATGAAGCCTGTTTAGCCGAAGTTTTAGTCAAATGACTAATTCCTCGATTACTTTGTAAAACGTTTCATTTTTGCACTTAATGTGTCTAGCTGTCAATTCATCATATAATTATTAGTAAAAAATTAAGGTAAGTAGCAAGTTTGTTTACCTTAGAAAAGTAAATTTTTTATCAATTAATCCGATATTAATTTTACCTCCTCATCAGATTCGTGAAGTTGAGGTCTGTCAGTTTGAAAATTTTCCCTAATTCGCATATGTTAATTTATCAGCGAATATTGTAAGTATAGATATTACATAAAAGTTATTCTTTCATAAAAGATTAATTAAATCATCTCATATATCGTTACAGAGCTAGCTTTAATACAAGGGAAAATAAATCATTGCAAATTTTAGATAAAATAAAACAAACAATTGAAAAACAAAAATTATGCAATGTGAATAGAGAAGACCGATATGCTGTAGAACAACATAAAAAAGTAAAAAGCATAAAGGAGTTTCTGCGACTACTTGAAGATGAGCGGTTTTTAGATTAATTTATTCGTCACAAAGAATATAGGTAAGATATGGAGGAATGAAGCCAACGTAATTTCATAAATTAATTGTAATTTTTAGTGTGTCTGGAAAATTTTGCTCGGCCATCTTTCACATTTGGATTTCAAAATGATTTTATACGTAAAACCATTTATTGCCTCACTTTCATTTTTACCTTCTTAACGTTCCAAATTGCAATGGAAGAGATTCTGCAAAAGTGACACTCAAGGTAGAGTAAAATGAAGAGGTCATTAAAAATTCTTGTGGAATTCCATTAGTATAGAACTCTATACACTTCAGAGCTTTAGCTGCAGGAAATGACGAATTCAATGAAATGAAAACTTTATATCAATTGAAATTTGATATTAAACCAATTCATTTTAGGATTTTATGGAAATCAGATATTATGTGTTAAATAACAGTTTAAATTCTCCACTGGATCAATATCTTGCCAAAATATTTCGATAAAGGGAAAGTTAGCTTGTGATATTTTTGATCATTTACAATTTACTTGATACAAGCATGATAGCATGCGAAAAGCATGAGGTTAGAAGAGCAAGGGTATATAGCAAAAATTAAGTGCGTATCGTAAGTTGTCATTTTTTGCCAAACAACGAAGCCCTGTAGTATCAATTTGGTTCTTTTTATACTAACTGTGGGTTTTCCTTGAGATGAACACGTAAGAGGAGATCGAGACAGAAAAAAAGGAAATTTAAACTCCTTTGAAAAAAGTTTCCCGTTTTTGTATTTCGGATTTCAAACTCAGCGGTCGCAAAAATAATATGTTTCATCAGTGAAGCAGAAGCCACGCATCTCCGAATTTTGAACCCTCGAATGAGTAACAGGATCTCTCCAGATGCTGGCTGGTCTCATCCGGTTGTCCAATATACCGCTCTAACCTAACTACTCAAGTGGTGCGTGTGATACTGAACAAAAACAGTAATTTGGAATTCTTATGTTTACCGAAAATTGGATACGTTTTCCCTACATTATTAGTAAGGAGATAGATAATGAAGGAGCAGAGATTGATACTATTAAGGAAATAGTGGGATAATTGAAGGTGAGGGAAGTATGTTGTACGTCATTGTTTATAAGCAGCTTCCTGCTACTGATTCCTACATCTACTACGATGTTGGTTAGATTTCAAAACATACAAGCATCAATCACGCTTGATTTAACGATCGAGTTAAATGCGCCAATTTTCTTCATTTTGTTTTTTGCTTCAAAATATTGCAGAAGACTGTTTTCTCAAAGAAACAACACTCGAACTGAAGGCAATTTACTGTACAAAGCAGTTAAGGAGAGAAAATCCACATTGTTGCTAGTGAATTCCTTAGCTAACGAGTTGGAAAAGAAGAATTCAACTAGTATGACGGAAAGCCATTAGAAAATATCTGATAGTGAAAATATTAAATATGTTCACTTTTAGACATTTTACTGGTCCAAAGTATTTCCGAAATTATGTCCCAGGCACATTAAGAATGTAACTAGAAGTAGCTACTAGTATTAGACTATGAAAATTTGCAAAATTTTTTTGTGATATATTTTTTGAAAGATATATGATAAACCTATAAATTACACCAATGAACTATTAAGTGGTTTGGAATGGATTGGGAAAATGAAGGAGTGTAAGAGAATCCCCTTCGCTAACTATAATGTAACAAGAAAAGGAGGTTAGAAGAGGAGGAAAAAGAGGATTCCGGAATTTACACGAAGGCTGTGATGATTTCCACGAAATGTAAGTGGCTACGCGCAGGCATATCTTTATTAGTGTGTAAAAAACACAAGGAAGTATAGAAAGCCATTTCGACCTACATACTCGAATGTGAACAATTTCATAACCTAAAAAGATCACAGTCAATATATAGAATATAAATTCATAAAGAGTGATGCTTTAATAACATTACGAAGATGCTGAAATATTATAATTAATATAATATAAACTCAAGCCAAACAAAATGTGTTGTACATTTCTTTTGCAGCAAAAATGCCAATACAACTTCAAATGATCCGTATTGATGTCTGCTTAGAATACATTGACCCAGGAGAACAGGTAACAACCTAAGAGCAAAATTAATGAAGGCAACAAAGTAATTATATTTACCGGGAGTGCTTCCGGAAAGTACAAATCTCGAAGTAAAATAATGTCGTTGGTTTTTAAGTGGAATTACTTAAACCGATCTATTTTACTAGTCCTGACTGAGTGAAGCGAAATTTGAGTGATGAACGCTGCTATAATATAGACACTTGTATGATACGACACAATATAGACAATGCAAAGAAGAATGGAACGCTGTATGCTTGGAATCACAAGAAGAGACAGAAAACGTTACACCTTAGTGAGGATGATGGTAGAAGTGACAGATATAGTTGATAAAGTTGATCTGGATAGGCAACGTGGCGAGAAGAAATGACAACCGTTGGACATTAGCAGTATTGAATTGAGCACCTGAAGATGAGAAAGGAGGAATAAGAAGAACAAACGACAGATGGAAAAGAGAAATTATCAAGTACGAAACATGCCAACAAGAAGATTGCGACAAATAGAAAGTCATAGGAAAGACTAAATCCAATTTCTGCAATTTTTCGGAATTACTTAAGGATGCTAGTAATTTTTTCTTTGCTCTTATTTCCGACATCCACAGTCTGGCATGGAATGTGCTGTGTAGCATGTTGCGGAAAATTCCAACTTTCTGCTTTAAAAGAAACAAAAAACATCGTTGGCATTCATTTTAATGTTGAAAATTACATGATTAAACCTACAGTGGTACCTCGGTTAACGATAGCCTTAGTTAACGACGTACTTGGTTAACGACGAGTGGCTGTAATAAAAATACCTCAGGTAACGACGCAAAGTGGGGTAGAATCGAAAAAAGCTGGCCAAAAATACGAAAACGCTTTCTTTGAGTAAGGACTATGAAACTTCGCGTAACCAATCTTGAATAAATTCTACATACGACTATACTCATTTACGTTGGATCCTACGCATTAAAATTATACAGGGGGTCAAACTTGACCAAATTTTGCGAAAAATTCCGGACTTCGATTTTTTGCGAAAATCTTCAACTTCAAACCGCTGGTGAACTCAAATAAAGATAATCATCGGGTAAAATATAATTCCATGTTATAAACATGTTTTTTTCCCTTCATGAGACGTGGCATTTATGATTACTCTTGAATATTTACATACATTACGTTACAAAATGGCGGACCCTTACTTTAGAACAAATTTTTATCTAAAGCGAGGAAAATAGTAGAAAGTGACATCGAGTGTCATGGGATAACTTATACCACGATATTCTTTGAAGCTTCCTGAAGAGGAATCTGAAATAAAACCGATAAAATAAAGAAAAGTATTTGACGGGAAGTGGCGAGTGAGCGATAAAAACGGTCGTCTGCATAAGAATTGGAAAAGGATTCCGTGAAGATAAATCGGCGCTGTGAAGAGGAAGGAAGCAGAGACACGCGCCAGAGAACCTTTTTAAGTGGGATTTCTCGAAACGTTAATCCCGCGAAATGATAAGTAGCGGAATTATTCATTGGAGGGAATCGGTACGTGCCTTGAAACCCGTAAGGTGACCGGCAAATAAAGGAGGAAAGAGAGTGAAAATGGAGTCCCCATTACAAAATGCGCCATCTTAAGGAAGTGAAGGAGAGAGTTTGTTTCCTCTACAGTTTCGCTGAATCATATCCTAGGAAATTGATGAATCAAATTTAAGGAGATGATCATTACAATCATTAGAAAGTTATTGATAATTCATATTACTCTAAACTATTATCAATTATGATATCAATATATGTTTGACTATATGGAGCTCACAAAGGATCTAATTATCTGCGAAAGTTAAGAGAAAAGATAATATTGGTGTTGGTATAAACTACTTATCAAATATATATAAAAACCTCTTATCAATAAGAGGTTTTTTGCTATGGTACAGCAACATTGAAGTATTTTGCCGCAGAAGATATGCTGGTTACTCTTACGGGTCGGAGAGTCATCTGTGTGTGATTTTGAAACCATATTTAGGAAAAGTTTTATCTTGCTTGTATATTTATTCAAATTTAAGTATAGCGAATACATTTTCCCTTCCAATTTACCCTACATTAGTGTATGGGAATAACATTTATCTGACCATGACCTGCCTGACTTTGATAATTTAATTACGTTATACTTATGTGTTCTAATTGACTCTTTCTAGAAAATTTTTCTTTTAAATTTCATTTGCTTGGAAATCAAACTTTTGCAGAATGATTAATCATTCTGACTTGAACGGAAACTGTACCGATTTTTCATTACCACTAACATACCGTTTTATAAACTTTTCACATGAGATTTCTGCTTTAATTATGAATCTTTCAGTTTAAATAGTTATTTACGATAGTATCTGTGCACATTCTTTTTCCATGTAAATAAAACTGTCATAATTAGTAGGCCGATTCCTGCAATTTGGGATATACTATTTTTCAGTTAAGATATCTCATACGACTGCTTTCTACTACTACTTTCTTTTCTTGTTAAGTTTTCATTTACCATCTTTATCGTTATATATCGTAATAATGATAATGATATATATATATCGTTATATATCGTAATAATGATAATAATATTATCGTAATAATGTTGTTATATTTATTAATCTACGAACAAATATTTTTATCGGATTAGAAGTTAGAAGGGTCTTTAGTACTTCTATACGTATTATTTATACCATTTTGCGACGATTATCAGCATTTATCCTACTTTACGAACGGTCATAATTTTCGGCAATCTCTGGTTGTTATAAAGCCTGAATCTTAATTAAGAAGGAGATTTCTTTAAGATACTAATGAATTAAAACAATAATAAACTGTTTGGAGTGATAAGTGAAAGATAATGCATCTCTTTTTAGCTTTTAGTCATAAAAAAGATATAAAATCAAGCGCTCGAAATCCTTCACAATCAAAAGCAATTATTTTACACGAATTTCTAACATATCTTATATGGAAATGTCCGTTTAGAGATAGATCTTGAGAAAATTCTTGGAAGTTTCAACGAGATTTATCATAAGATACCGCCTTTTAAGAATGAATTTCTTCATAAAGAACACAACCATAAGACAGTTCTTACAAAAACATAAGAAAATCGGGGATGAATATGATTCTAGCCAACGTCAACTAGTTCTGCACCTGTTGGGAATTATGCAATTATATTTGAAATGCTTATCTATCCAGCGCAAGGAAGTTCTATCCCGTGAAATATTATTACCACGGTAGCTTTTACGGCAAGAAGAGGAAAAGGGTGTAAAGAACAGGAGAAACATCTTCCGTGGTGGTTGCGAAAACAAATTACTTGTTGTGTAAAGCGATGAAGAGAGAGAAGATTTTTCAGAATGATTTTTAAAATAAAGTCAGAATGATTTCCATAAACAACAGAAAGTAAAGTTCATAAAAGATTGGATATTTAACAATAGTTATTGGGTATATATTGTAATGATATGTAAAAGTTAATGGAGCTTTCGGTCGTACTAAAATTAAAATTTCATAGTTTTTAGGTAGACACCGTAATGATGTCTATTTAATGACTCTGATTAATTATCAAATCTTTTATGAACGTTAATCTACGTTGATTATAAAATTCACTCTGACTTGGATTAAAATATTCACTCATTTATTAAAGCTATTAGGGCATTCCTAAACTTCTATAAGCTCAGAGCAATTTAAAATTACCACAGAAGAAAGAGAAACAAACTTTTATCCTATATTTATATATGATTAAATGATCAGTAAGTCTATAAAAATTCATTGAAGTAAGAATGATAATGTAAATTTATATTTGACTTATAGTTATGATGAATATCCAATGGAGACCTATATGTGTCCACCAAAGATTCACAGCTTTGAAATCAAAGAAATGCAGAATTAACCGCTACACGGTCTTTTTCTGGAAGGAAAGATGTATATTTTTCAAGATTCATTTACTCCTGAAAAACAGCTAGAGTACTTACCTGACGAGCATTCAATTACGTATCGAAAACAATAAACCACGAAATATTGCTCAATACTTTTCGTTCTATTTAACTCCGGGTTTAACTTGATAAACTTCTGTCTTATTACTTAGTTTTTGTGAAAACGTTTACGTGAGAGCGGGAGAAAGTATATGGAGATCTTTTTATTGTAGTTTAAATCAAGAAGAGAACTATACTTTAACACTGGAAGATTATTTTAACACTGGAATTATTCGAAGAAAAAATGTGATTGAGCAATGGGGAAGAAAGCGTGAAATGAAAGCGATGGGAAGAAAGGAATGCAAGGAAGGATAAAGATAATGTGGGGGACTGATTGATTGCGCTGAAGACAGGTGTAGCAAAAACTGTGAAGTAATTTAGGGCTCTGCGAAAAACTAAACGGAACGTGGTTTGCATCCACTCGCGTTCACCGTGCGCAGACCTCCGATTTAATTGGCGTAACGATTTGCAGTCCAAACCGTGCCAGTGAATTAAGTATACGAGGGTGGCGAGCTTCTGGGCTTAAGACAGCTGAAGATAAGGCGTTTTCTTAACAGCATTTGGGTCCGAACGTATCGGAGAAGCTGTTAAGATATCTTGATATTCATGGTAAATAATGTGAACTTTCCTCGTAAAAAACTCCTTCTTGAAGCCTCAATGGCGTATAAAACTTGAGTAGACATGTACGATAAGGATTCCACTTGGCTAATTTGATAGCTAAAAAGTTTCTAATTTTTTTTCCCTACCGCTATAAATCGTTTTTTCTGCTTTTATTTCTGAAACTTTCATTTTCTGATCACTTTATAAAAGTGTGATCAACGGTTAATACCACTGGAACGATATAATGACCACACTACCCGACGACATTCAATTCAGCCCTATATTCGTGGAATACTTAAATGCTGGAACAGATAAAAACAGAAATGCATAGAATTTCAATAAAAAGTATTGAAAATAGCAATTACCTTGAAATAAAGGATATAATTACGACCAAGTAGTTTAATTGCTATTTTAATTGCTACCCTCAGCTGCATCGGAGGGAATAACGGTATCTTTCTTTATAGGCCTTTATTAACATCTCTTCTTTGCTGTACAACTTAAGAGCAGAGGAGCTGAAATATACTGTCTTAGAGTCTTATCACTGAAAATACTATCTAAAGATAATATCATATATCCTTCTGAGAAGAAAGCTGTAGTACTGCGTTTGCTAACCGTTTTATTTAATGACATCTGACTAATTGCTGTTCTAAGACACGTACAAGAAGGTTTGAATGTTCGCTTCATCAGAAAATGGCTTTCAATGGCAAAAAATGGCGTGTTATATTGCGTGTTGTTGGTTGTATTGTATTGTCCTGTGTATTTGAAATAGACGTTAACTAATGTTCACTTAAGGGCTCCATACTATAACGTTTTCTTAGAGTTAAAGTGAAGATTATAGTCAATCTTCCCGCTAAGCCGTCAAATGTACAAGAGATTAACTATTATCTTCACTTTAACTCTAACAGAACATTATAGTATCGAGCATTAAGTGAACATTAGTTAACGTCTAGTTTAAGTACATATTATAATAGCAGGCCTATTATGAAATCACTTTTAGATCAAAGTTAATTTCATAAAAAAATACCGCTGAATTGAACCCTCTTGAGTTTGTCATTTATTAAAGGCTACCGTAATTTCATCGTGTAATTCATTAAGTTGATAAAAATATCTTAAACTAGGAAAATTGGTACTTTTTAAAAGAGTATAGGGAGGAAAAATGGATCACACCATCCATCTTACTAGTGACCGTCGCTAGAAGTGATCACTTTTTCAAATGAAAGTGCATGCTAGAAAATGACACAGCATCAATCAATCGAATAGACCTGATTTACATTCGTTATCTTTATATCTATGGCCTGGATTAGCAGCCAATAATCTTCCGAGGATAATTTTTCCCCTCTTTATGACCGTTAGCACTTGATTGATGATGAAAGTAACAAAACATATTTTTAGTGGAAGAGTAACACAGGCTTAGTAGAAACTGAACCCTATTTTGCACAATATCAATTGATACATGCTGTTCTTTTATGAATTCTACCTCAGGTTCTGTTATATATCTCGTGGTCTTGTTTGTTTCCTCTGTGCAACTTCCATTTTACAGAAAAAGTTACTCAGTTCCATTAGGATTATTTGTACGCTTCCCGAATGTTTACATCATATAAAGATACCAAACGCTGCATGTTTGCAGGTATTTCAGAAATCAGAGCTGTCAGAATTCTGAAAAATGTTCCGGAAAGAACTTTATAAATATCCTCCACAAAGGGTTTCATTCAGTCTTAGTACGACGGCAGTATATTTGTTTATACTTTCAATTTGCCTCTTCTGCTTTCACAAGCCTAAGCAGTAGATTTAAGATGAAAATTAGAACTTCAAAAAGAGTTAGGACTGTTCCTTTACTGGGATACTCTTTAGTTTCACTCATAATTTTCTTGCCATACTTTCTATCTTTTTTGTATCTTCGTGTCTTTCAAACATTCCAATTACAAACCAGTAAGAAATTAACTAGCACATACAGTCACTCTGAATCTTCAACCTTCTAGTTTGTAGCTGTTGATATTTTTTCCCTTTACAAATAGCGACTGATTATCTTATATCCAACAAACATACAATATTCTGAGATCTCTTTCATATACCAAAGAAGTTTTCATACACCACCGTTCAATCGTAAAGCCCCAGGCTCTCAATAATACCAAAGAAATGTTTCCAGTATAATCAATATGAGTTGGCCGGATATCGTGGAAAGCCATGACAAAGTTTTCAATAAACACAGAGTACTTCGTAACTTCCACAAATAAATTTGTGGTCCACAAGCAATTTGCGGAATTTACGAAGTACTGTGTTTATTGAGAAATGTTTCCAGCATTAAATTTCTGTTAGTTAGCATTAGTTTCGCTCAATCGACCAATAATCCATGGTCCTAAAAATACAGGAAGGTGTTTCTCGGTCCGAAGAAAGGAACACGCCAAAGCTTTTTGGCTAAACAACCCGGGGACTTCCCAAATGGCGAATTCCTCCACTTCGTAGACAAAACAATAAACTGCTACGAAGAATTAGACATTTTAAATCTCTTTCTAACCCTGGAACCCAATAAGGATTATCAACGAAAACTTTTACCCCTATTCCTCCCCATTCGGTTCTTCCACCGTGCAAACTTTGCCTCATTTCATTCAACCTGTATAGCCCTTTTAACTCAACTTACTCCCTTACAATTCCATTTTCTACCACATTATGTTTAACTGTTTCTTCTTTTTTTCTACATAACGATCACTCAATGCGTTGAAAACTAGGTCGTGAAAGGTAAAACATCTGTGGTAACGTGTAAAATTCATTTTTATTCCTTTCTCATCATAAACAGCTACTCCAAAGTTGAGGCCAGATCAGTGGATTTTGACATAAAATACATGAACCAATGCGATGCTTATCGTAAAGCAATCCTTATCCCCACTAGGAACAACTTTACACACTGACACATCTTCAATCACATACAGTCAGATCATAAATCAAACCATAAGATACAATGAGAAGATGTTAACTACAGATAACAAACAATCATAATAATGACACTTCCTCTGGGATGGTCTGCCAGAAAAGAGCCCTTCAAAAAGTTCGATGAATTCGAGTCGATTTCGGTGAAAATATTTAGGGAAATATTTGACCCGTAGCTACCGAAAACAAATAAAAAACGGAAAATGTTCCCGCTTGTTGAAGAAATTATCGCACATCTCGACAAATATCATTCACTGTCTGCGATTCCATATGCATTATTAATGAAACTGCCACGTATTTGTTGGTCTCAGCAGCCAGCTGGAACTTTCAAACCTCACTAAGGTGGCAAACGACTTTCCTTGGAACGAGATATTAGGCTTAATTTAATAGCACGTGGAAATATGCGAGTATTTACGTTTGACTCAAAACTCAATATTTGTCGTTTGAATGTCAAACATCACCAGGCGAAATAAAGGAATCTACCTCTATCCTAGATAAGTATGGTATTAAAAATCGTTTAAAAAATTCAAAAGAAGATCGCTGTCCTTTCTCTTACAAGGAAAATAATTATTTATTTTGTAGGAGTTTTCTGTGCAAATACACCAGTCAATTTATTAATTTAACGTATTCGCCAGCGTTCAAAATTTTATCGGCAACTGACTTTACTGGGTCGGCAGGTGATTTTATCTGACAAGTGTGGTCTCCTCCACATCTCCTTATCCATAAATGGAATTATGTACGTATAACACGACGGAGTAAAGAGACAATATACTCATTTCAATGGAATTGTAGTAATGGCTGGAAAGGAAGCTACAATGAAAGTAACGAAGACAGTTCAAAAATTATTTCGACTGTTAAGATATATGGACAAATGAGAGATCTTCCAGTATCTGAAAGACATTCTTGCAAGAATTCGGTACTCCAAACGCCAATCAGAAACCAGGTACAGCAAATGCTAAAGTTGCCTTCACACATAAAGTAAAATGGAAGAGTGAAATAGAAAATTCAAAAAGATCCTCGTGATATGGAGTATTCAAGACATTCGTGGGGGTTTCCTGCAGGGTTTAATTTTTTCCTAAATATATTCTTGTTTTTTTACCCATGTAACGTTTCATTCTTTTTATAGGTTTTTCTATTGTTCAATTCTGAATGCCTCTTTAATTGTTAGCTTTAAATTAACTTTAATATTAAGTTACAAAGGTCCAATGTAAGAAATAACTAATTTGTCTCAATCTCGTCCTTCAATAAAGAGGTATAATTATAATCATCATTATCTTCAGAAGGTAGAATATGATTGAAGAGATCATTGAATGGAAGGACCAAGGAGCTAAAAGGTTCTAAATGAATGATAGGATATGGTAGAAGATTTCGTTAGAGGATGAAGATGAGTGAACAAAGTCTTTAGGAGGCGTTGGAGAAAGGGGATGGAGAACGATAAAATATGTAATAACAGAACTCTCAAAAAGATAGAGTTGGAGGATCAGTGATGATGTATGCCCAGAATGATAACCATGGTAAGGGACAAAACATCAAACAATTGAACATGGAAAGTTATATTATACTTCTTATGTACTCTTGTAAAGTTTCAAACTACGAATGACGTATACGTGTTCCACCGGCTCTTTCATCATTTATGGCTTTAAAACGACAGAACTTTTTCATCAATAGAATGCTGATGAATTTTGATCTCAATTTTAATCCAACGTAACTAGCAAAGAAAAGGACAACGTTACCAACAAAAGGTTGTAAAAAATTTAGCAGACTTATCCTTATATGCACATATAGATTTATCCATATATGCAACATGGCTTCTTGTATGGCCAGAAGTTTCAGCACGTGCTTGCTCGGATTCTTCAGGTAATTGAACCATAAAGCAGTTTTCTGATTTTCATGCCGTATTTTTATTGCTAATAATCACCGCTGTGTTAAGTCCTCGTAAATTTTGTCGCCGCGGATTTTCATAAATCTGAAAAAGAAAACATAGGGGCAAACAGACCGCTCATGAGGGCGAAACGTTGTGGGTATTCATCCTTTTAATATATGGATACGTTTTACTCTTATTCACACGAGCGCGTTTTTCAAGAGCTATTTCTGACCATCATCGTTCGGTCGCGGCGTTGTAACATGCTCACTCCACTCATCCTTTTCAGCACTTAGCGCTTTCTTCCGAGTCGAATTCTCTAATGGTTCATATTTTTTCCTCAAGTTACGAATCGCGCTGGAATCCACCTAATTGAATTAGCTGTCTTTAAAAAGTTCTTGGCTGAAGGGGGTGTAACATTTCAGAAGTGAGGGCAGCCTTCTAGTAAATATAGAAAGCTTGAGTGCTTCTTTTAGCTCTGTATAAAGTGGTCACCTGGAAGAAAGTGTAGAGGTTTCAATTATTCGTTATGGATTTACCTGTTTACAGATCTTCTGTTTTCATTCATAGATTGGGGGGTTCATAATGCACTAGTTGTAGTAATAGTAGTCGTGATTTTAAAAGTGATGCGACAGCTAATGTCATTTGGTACGTGAGCCCCAAACGGTGATCGAACCCGGAACCGCTTTCACCGAAGTTGAACACGTTGCCCATATGGCTATCCGGAAGCCCTTAACAGAACTCCGCATTAGAAAGTTAGAGATAAGCTAGATATGAATTGCAAATTTGTTTGGTTCAATTTTTCATTGCATTTCCCTATACATTTCCTATATAATTTTTCATTGCATTTTCCTATATAATATTTCCTAGAAAATGTCAGAAATCAACCAATCAACAAATTCTCTGTTGATATGATCGCTTTAGATATGCCCTTGCAATCTTGATATAAATTACTGCAAGAAATAAGTCGGGGAAATCTTTCATGAAATATGGGCTTCAGTTGGGAGAAACCCTAAGACAAACAACAGCTGCACACGTAGCAGAGCGTGAATACCTTTCCGAGAGTATTCTCTCAATGACATCAGCTCTTACAAACGAATGAACAGTGAGCAAAATATTACGTTCGTGATCCAACAGACCTTTTCTCGTGAACTCTCTTACTATTGTAATTCCGCGCAAATACTCTCCTTGAAATGGTAGTCACTCCTCTGGAATCCCTCTCTCTCTCAAATCCTTGCGTATCTAAAACAGTGACCGTTCACCGCTGTCACGCCTTCCGATCTAGAATTCCTTACCAATATAATTTTTCCCAAGATTTTATTGAATCAATCCTTTCCGATATTTTTGTGCCGATAATTTATACCGACGGAAATAATTTGACTTAGATTTATTGAATTTAAAGATTTTGATGTTCTCTATTGTAAGGCAAAATGCTGTAATTGGGCTATTCCATATTGTGTGTGGAATGAAAACATTTATCAACTAAATACATATCAATCATGTGTTACAGAATTCTGTCGGAGAGTGCTATTAAAGCTTATATATCCAGGATACGAACAAAACTTTTACCAACACATGTCATTTTAAACTATCTCTTTTAAAATCAAGTAAAAGGCCTAGAGTTTCGTAGTTTTTCCTACATTCATTACGTGTATTCTCTCTACATACATGTATCTATTTTCTTACTTAGTCTATTTATTCTTTACTCTCACATACAACGAATATAGATAGGTAATAGGTGGTAGTCATTATCGAGCGGGAATAAAAATAAAATAAATAATCCGTGCATGATATTCATCCTTTTCAATGAAACACCTCTAAAACCTCTCAAAGGTAGTAAGTATTGTATACAATTCAACTGTAAGAATTAGAGATTCGAACCTAAAATTTTCGATGTCAAACTATTTGCAGAGTAAACTTAATGTAAGTTTTAATTCTGCGGGCTTCTTGCTCTTTTCTTTCCACATTCACTTTCTCCGTACACATTTTCTTCATTTCTATCATTCCTTAGACTACTCAAATATATTCGCTAATTTCTTCCGTGTTACACCTCACTGCCTCTCACAGATTTCAGTTCTAAATTCTAACTGCCTCCTTTTACAATCTGCGCCAGCCCGTACGTATGAGCCTATGATGTAGTTTCGCTATCCACACGTTCTGATTTGTACATCTCCAATCCGAAACGATCAATTTGTTACGTACACATACACCGTTCACCTCCATGAGTGACGAATGTGTGCTGCAGAATTTGCAGAGTCAGTATTTTGATCGTATAACTTGGTCACGGTTTCATCGATGACGTTGATTTACTTGTTTTTTTCATCATTCAGGTATTCACTTATTTTATCCTCAAAGACATAATTTATTTCTCCGGCTAGGGCTGTATATCATGGGGTGTTCTCTCAAGTCATGCTGGAGCGCTTTTCCGACATATCTCCCGGAAAAAGAACGTATGAAAGTGACGTTTGAAGAGACGCCTCTTAGTGAAATATCTTTTCTTCGGATCGTAGTGATGATAAACAACTGCCGCTGGTATTGAGATGTATGAATTTGTTACGATTATATAGTTAAAAAATGAGATGAAAATATGATGCGGAACCCAATGAAAATTCATATGAAATTAAAAAAATCAAAACTCTTAATTATGACATATGATTCATGTTATATCGTTTCGTTTGAAGAATTTCTTCGTAGTAGTTTTGTTAAAAGTGCTTCAACTATTGAAGTCATTTTGTCCGTGGATAACTAGGAATCTAACCCGGGACTGCTTTCACCGAAAGCGAACGCTTTGCCCACATGGCTATCCGGTAGCCCATGAATTACTATTTCTTTTTCTTTTAAAAAAAATTAAGCACATTTGAAGGGGATTCTGTTTCTCGATTTATAATTAAGGTATGGATGTTTCGCAATACATATGTTACATATTTGAAAAAAACGCGAAAACAGTTATTTATATCAACGAGAATGTGTTTTCTGAGAATTTTAACGGTACTTGGAACTTAATGATAACATAACATACATCCAATATATACACAATGGAACATCGATTTAGGAACTAAATCAAGGTTGATGAAATCGTGGAGTTAAAAGAAGAAATTGTTTATGGACGTTATTTTAGGGGTAAAAATTGTATCCGCTATAATAATTTTCCAGAGAAATTGATTAGGAAGTAGTAGTTATGTATGCGTATTTTAACGATGTAAAGAAATAGGATGCACATGGAAAGTCACTGTTCATGTGGTAGATCTGGATTTTAGTGTTTACTGATATTATAGAAGGGTGATGGTATATATAGAGAGAACCCTTTATTGAGTTACGTGTCAGGAGAAACTACCTTGTTATTTTCACAGAAATTAATTTTTTTTGCAACTGTTTCTACAAATAAGCATCTTCAGGCTAGAATGGAAATAAAGAACATTTTCTTCGTAAATATTAATATTGAATTTCTTGTAGAATTTGTTTGTTATTTTTTCTGTTATTGAGCTTGCTCGTATCAAAATCCTATAGAAAGTTTTTCTGAAATTTCTTCCCTACTTATTTATTAATTATGGCAGCGTTCGTAGGAACAAATTGAGTGTGTCAAGGTTTCCCTCAGCCATTCCTCTTTTTTTAGATGATTGACTGTCGGCAGAGAATACAACATTAATAATCCAATTTAAGTACCTTCATTAGCAAAGTATTTACTTCGTTGTGCACTCTTTATCTAGACTTCCTATGAACTGTGTCATTCATAATTATCGTTAGGATGATTTTACATTCAAAGCATCTGTAATTCACCTTCGCAATTTCACCTCTAACTGTTCGAGGTACAAGTCAGCAGAAATTTGCCGCACCTTTATCAGTGAATAAAAAAGGTCGTGGAGGAATTTTCTCTGCGCGTGTGAGTCATTAGAGAACGTAGCGAAAGAGGCTGGGAAAATATCGTAGCATTGTTAATTCCGTATTCTCTTTACATATCTGACAGTGAAATTATCCTTTCCGATAATGAGCTAAAAGAACATGGAAAAGATTAATTTTGTTTTTCATTTCCTCAAACCACAGGAAAACAATAGCAGTCCCAATGACTAGTATAAAGAATCTTCATGAAAGTCCTCTAACGATATGCTTTACAAAATCTAATGATTTCAAGGGATTTTTTAAGAGACAGATTCATGTTTCCTATCACTTAGATTAGGACTCGTAGCTCCTTTATTCAAAATATTGTGGAACTGATGGCACTGTAACCAAGGCGTATGATTTCTCTCCGATACATGTATTAGAGGTGTAATCCGTTACGAAGCGCTGTCTGTAAATGTCACATATGTGGAACGCAATAAAAGAAGGAAAGAAATATTAATATTTGTTACTTCTCAAAAATATAGTTATACAAGACAATGCTGT